>NNCF01126298.1:302557-377906 GCA_002313205.1 Laupala kohalensis
TTTTTACACAAAAATGTAACGGAAATGGCGGAAAAAGATTTCAAAAACTTCTATTTCTGATCAACACACACATGTTATACTATGTTAAATCACTCTGCTTGAATACTACCTCAATCAATTAAACGTATTTCGAAACTCGTCATAAGTTGTGTTGCAGCCAAATGTGAACGTTGATAAGTTTTGTTCATTATAGTATTAGTTTCTGGTGTAATGAATCTTATGACTTTTGATTGCGTAGTTGCCTTTTGTGTGTGTGTGTGTGTGTGCGTGTGTGTGTTTTTACATGTTTATATTATTCAGCGTTTGTAACTAAAATTGCGGCGTGAATGAAGAGTAATTTCTTCGACGATGTAAAATAAATTATATTAATTACTACATGCAAGACGGAAGAATTCCACATATATTTTCTCGAACATGTCTACTGTGTTGCTCTTCATAGTGTTTTGCGATACAGAAAATATTTATTTTGTTTCGAAAGTGTACCAAAGGTTGGAAATTAGTTCACTCCTTTTAATCTTTCAATGGGAAGTCATGTTTTAGAAAGAAATCCGTTGGGCAGTGAGCCTTGTGCGACGCCAACCGCGGAATAAATTGATGTTGAATATATCGCGTTTAACTCGATTTTTATAAATTTTGGGTTGTTCATAAGATTGTTTTAAAAAATAATGCAAACATTACGTAGGTCATCGTTTTTGCGTGTAAAAGTATTAATTTACTACACTGCTCTACTTGTTATTGGTAGGATACGTTGCCTTTTCTGACATCTGAGAATTTTGTCATAATTGTCTACAGATAAACACTGTAATATTTTGTACAGCAACATTTCCTTGTGATGCAGATAATCGGGATAGCTTTAATTGTAGATTTGTATGTTTTACTCTTTTGTGTCAAAATATCAATTAAATTCGGAATGCACTAAATGATGTTTTTTTAATTACTAGGAATTTGAAATTTTTATTTCCTTCACAACAATGTTTTTTGTCGTGTATAACGTTGTTTGGTTAATTTACGAAAAGTTAACTTATGGATATAAATATTTTTTACCATAGTAAAAAGTTGGGCAATGGATTCTTTTCAATGTTTGGTGCTATCGCTTTACGTCAGGCCTGCTCTCTTGTACCCTTCCTGATATGAATCAATGTTATTGTGATTACCAGAGTCTTGTTTTTTTATGACCTAAATTAAAAAACAAAGAAGATCAATAAGATGATCTAAAAATTTAATAAAATGATCTAAAAAAATGTTTTCTTGACTTCAGAGTTTGACAGTACAGCACAAAACTTCTGTAACGTAAGAACTGAAATTAAACATTAATATTAATTTAAACTCGCAAATTTGTATGTTCTAGGAAGATGAACGTATAAAAAAATCGACCTTATACAGAATTATTGCTTTAGGTAATTAGTATCATGTGCAGGTTCTCGAAAGTTACAGAACGCCTGTTGTCGAAAAGCACATTATTGTACTGTGAGGAAGTCCTTTCCACATCCGCTGATACAACTGGACCATCCTTGAAATACGCTAAATCAGTTGCAATGAGATCTTTTTCAATGCATGAAGTATCAAATGTTTTACCGGTTACCACTTGAGAAATGCGACACAAAGTTTAGTGTCCAGAGTTTTTATCAAGAACATTTTCCACTTTCTTAGATAACCTTCTTCCAACTTCTCCCCGTACACTTTTCAAACCAGATGCAATTTTGTTAATTAAAGTTAGAGAACTTTCCAGAATTGCACCTTTCTCCTGTTCACGTATCATTCCTTGTTCTAAGCAACTGAATTTTGCCTTTATGAAGGCTAGCTCTCCCTTAATTTCACAGTTTGAAAATAGTTTTAGCCGTATCAATTGCAGTAGCATCGTCGGGATTCAGTCTTTCGATAAAACGTTTCACCATCTGGAAATGATCGCAATAATAAATTGCTGTATCTATCCAGGTGCCACATCAGATGATGACAGGTTCTGTTGGGTGTGGAATACCGGGAGCCATGGACTGGAAGATCAGTTTACGAGAGGGAGGCTTGACAAACATTTTCTTCGATTTTGTCACTAGGCTCTTGAGAAACTAGTCCATTTGAGAAAAATGTTCCTAATTTCCTCTGCCACCCTATGCATTGCGTGTGCTAAGCAAGTAATGTGCACCATTTTTGGGTAAAAAGCTTGTATTGACTTTCCTACTTTCACATTGTATGGCGCTGCGTCAGTCACAAAAAGCAAGACGTCATCATTTCTGGTACCCTCAAGCCACAACAAAAACATACATTTTTCAAAGAATCTACAAATTGTGGAGTGATTAACAGATTGTAATACCTCACATGTAAGCAAAAACACTTCATCTGGTCCGTCGATCTCTAATATACGAATGATCATGTTAGCCACGAAACGATTTTCTACATCACTCGTTTCGTCAATGGATACGAAAATCTTATTTCCATGTACTTTTCAACGTATCTTGTCAATGGTGTTGTAACATTGAGACAGGTAGTTCTTCCGAAGAGTTGATTCGTCTGGGATAGGAGGTCCGAAATGTAGTTCCAGAAATCTCTTCAATTTAGCATTGTTCAATGTCCAAAATGGGATGTTTGCAGAAACTAAAGCTTCACAAAAGTCTCTATAAAAATCTGACGATTTATTCTCTTTCATGGATACACTTTATTGCAGTAAAAGTTGCGTAGATTTCTCCTTACTTGCGAGTTGCACTGCCCGTATATGCTTATCGCTACCCACGTATTGCCGAACAATAAATTTTCACTCGGCTGTTACCTTTGTTTCGCACATCTTACAAAATAACACTTCACTGTCCGTAGAGAAGGCATCTTCAAATTCAGGTACAATCTGTCTTAAATGACAAGATTTAGATGGCTTTATTTTAGGCATGTATGAATGAAATAAAGCAGAAAATATAACGATAAAATTCCCAATAAAATTAATATTTTTATAACCAGAGATTCGTGTTGAGGATTTTGAAGCTGAAGAGCAGTACATATTGCATAAGGAAAAGAAGATGGCATGTCATCAAAATCCGGGACCTGGTGATTACACTGCTTCCTTTCTTCGTGCGTCGTAGGTCCTTCGGTGTCAGGCGACTTAGGGGCGTTGGGGTGTTAGGCTTGTTGGAGACGACACAATGGGTTTTGAGCGGGGTTCGTTGCATATTTGGAAAAGAATACATGTTGGCATGTTTTGTTTTTAGATGGGTATGAGGAGGTTGATGAAGTCTAGCGGCGAAAGGAACGGGGAGTAACCGACCGTGAAAGGTGATTTGAGTATGGTGTGAAAAGGGTCTGAGTGGGATTTGATTGAAAGGCATGTAGAATTAATTTGCGGGCATGTTTGTATATGAATGTATTATTGGGAGTTTTGTCTGCTGGCGCATGGTAGTGTTAAGGATACGTGGTGGTTTTACAGAGTGCCTTAGAATTCGAGATACTAGATAGATCCGAGGGTAGNTTAAAGCGTGCCTTAGAATTCGAGATACTAGTAGATCCGAGGGTAGTGGATTCCTGAGCATATTTGTTTTGTTTCGATCTGTGTTTGCCTACAAGCAATGTGCGTATTAAAATTAACCATCAGTATTAATAATACAGCATAATAATTCAGGTAAATATCTGCCGCAAAAATAATACAAGACTTAAAAATATTGTAAGTTCGTTGAGCATGATTCAGGAAAAATCCATTCAAATCCAGAAATTATTTCGTGGAAGAAGTGTGGGAAAAAATGAAAAATCTCATAATTGTCATAATTAAAAAAACAACAACATAGGAATGAATATTTCTCGTATAGTACATCGGAAGTTTAACAAAAATGATGCAATGAAATACATCCAAAATATCGTTGTTATTCGGTCATAATTCTATTCGGTCTCTATTATCTTAATTAAAACTCAAAAGATTGAATAAATGAAGATTTATTTATTTATTATCATGTACAATAATTCTTCATGTTCCTGTACCTGAACACAAGTCATTACTAGGATTACATATAAACCTGTTTCTTTTTTCCCTTAAAAATAAAGTTCTTCATTCAGTTTCTCTTGTATTTGCTTTTTTCTCTTGTATTTGCTTTTTCTACTCTCCACATCTGCCTCACTTTGATCCTCCCACTTACATTTGTTTCATTTTATTTTTTATTGTCTTCTTACATTTCGTTTTTTTTTTTTTTTGCTGTATGATGTATTGTTACAATTTCTGTTACATAATCCGTAAATTCTGTATATTTACTTTCACTCCCACTTAAAAATGCCCAGTGAAGATCTGAATACCCATTTTCATGGAATTAAATTATATAGGAGTCAAAAAGAGTTTGGAGTATGAAAATAAACGCTTCGCGTCTAATAGCGCGGTGGAAACTATGAGTGTGTAACATAAGAACTTCGGTATTTGAAGCCAAATATTAATATTTAGTATCGTAGACATAAATTGTAAGACTTTGTTTTCGGAAGGAGTGGTCTCTAAACACTATACTTATAACTATTATTTACACGAGGTTGAAACTGTTCTTCTGAATGATTTATTTTGTCAGTGATGTGGAGTATGAATTTCCGCAAGTGAATCAAAATAACGGACAATGCAAGCGTTTTCAATCTTCCTTTACTTTTTTCTTTCGTGTTCTCTTACCTACCCGTATTTGGCAATAGAAAATGCTTCAGCATTCCATAGAGTATTTGTACTTAGCGAGATTTCGTACCCCTTATTCAAGCCACAATAGACAACCATGAACCATCGAAAGCTCATCATTGCTGAAACAGAAATCGCGGCATTAAAGGTATGCTTGCCCAGCAATTTGTTTCGCCAACCCGTTTCCCTTCTCTTATGGAGCATTGTAGCCGTTAGCACGTTCTGCCTGACCGAAAATGACGCCGAGGCACGATGTCTAACGAAGAAATGATACTGATAGGTTTTCCCCATGTGAGGAAATAAAATTCTATCGATGTCTTCATCTGTGGTCAGAATTACTTGCATTAATATTCAACAGATTTGTTTTGAACTCGTAGACAGTTATTAAATATTAAGACAACATGTACTTTCTTCGACTTCTAGAATAAGTGTAGTAGAATTGGTGTAGAATAAGTCCTTACATTATGCGTACGAAACGGTACATGAGCAGAATGAAAATTTGACTCATCCTTCATATTTCGTTTCTAACGCGTGTAAGGTCACTCAATAGTGACGCCGAGATACTTTCGCGAGTCAACACTGTTTTCTAAAATGTTCACCAGAAGTAGACCTTTACTTGAAAGTAATAGATGGTCGCTACAAATACGTACTGAAGGTCATGTCGAAGATAAGTGCAATATTTTATCTAAGATCTATTTTTATCGAGAACGTGTTTCTTATTATCTTCGTCCGAACTAGAACATATTTGCATTATACTAAGCGTGGGGATGGTATAATTGTAGTTCCGTTTGTTCACAACCCCTCTAAGAAATAATTCACAACACATCTTATCACGCAAAATTACGATAGAACTCTGGTCAAGATTCGTTTAAGACTTCTTTCTGATTCGTAAGATCGTAAATGAAGAAAGAACATTTTCATGATACCACATGGATCTGGTCTTATACCAAGGACTATTCAACTTCAACATTGTTTTGATAGAACATCAGTTCTGAAGTGTCAATATAAAAACCTCTTCACATGTTATGATTTATGATTATTCTATTGAATATTACTATTAATTAACGTACATTACCCACTATATCACTATAGTTTTTCACATTTTGAGGTAAATACATCGTGAACAGTAATATTAATAATATTAATTATGGTTCGCTATTAAGTTAAGTATAAGTTTAGAATGAATATCTAGTACTGTAAATACCATATTTTCTAATTGCAATAGGAAGCATTTTTAAAATTTAGAATGGCTCCAAGGTTGATGCAGTTTTTATTTTATTTGATTTAGATATTAGGAGAATTATTAACGGAGGTGACGGAGGAGGAAATTAAAAATTTTGTGAGAAGTAATAGGTAGTGCAGAAATTTACTCGGTTCAGTTAAGTGATGAAATCTGCACTGATGTGATACTTTCAACAAGAGGGAATTTTGAAACTGTCCGTGAGTAAAGAAATTATCCGAGAAGTTTTTATACTTGTATGCCAAGAATTTATGTGAATGATTAAAAAAGAACATCGCTAAATTTATATTTGAACGTAGTATTTGCCAACATAAACGTGTCTTTTTTTCAGACACTTCTGGAATGTCGGGAGATCAATTTGCGCCCAAAATATACAGGTTTCTCTCTCCATGTAAATATCTCCTGAATCGCAATGAAATGCAAGGAATGTCAACATCGCCATTTTATTCTCTGCAAGATCAATTCTCCCAGAAATTTATAATCTAGTGGCGCTCGACTTTGGGGGTGGTCTCTGAGCGTCTGGCATCTGCTTTGGTGAAATAGCACCATCTGCGCCCCACAAAATGGGTCGGAACCATTTGAAGAAGGACGTAGAATAAAAATCCATATAATCTCTTTAAAAGCAAAACATCTCAAAGTTGTCAAGGTCGTTGAAAATATTCGCTCCAGAAAAATAATTTTGCTAAAATATATAGCAATCGCATATTTGGAAAATGCATGAAAAGATAGTCAATGAACATGAAATGTTTGCTTTTGAAGTTGTACCTCCAGAACATATTTAACGTGAGAATTCGCAAATTTAACGACGTAATACGTGTATTCTTAATAATTACTGCTTGCACTTAAATATGCTGTTGAAATTTTAAATTATTGTTGAAATCAATATTCTCATCCAAGACGTTCATAAATTTTTAAACGCGCGAAGATTTTTCATCAAAAACGTTTTTCTAAACATAACTTCTTTGTGCAAAGAATAATAACCATGAGCTATTACGCATAATTCAATTTTACTTACAATCCAAGAGAATTCTTTTTCAATTAAAAATTGGATAAATCATTTTCCAGAGGGTAACAATACTGACTTATCTGCACTTATCTACAAGGCGAGCACTTGAACTCCAAATTTTATGAAGAGGTACGCAGTAGTTGTTTTCTAGATCTTCTATAAACAATGTACTGTTCAAAATGTATTTCAAATTTTATTTTTGTCCCCTTGGCCGCGAGCCCGTGACACAGTGTGCCACGTTGGTCTCTACAGATCGTGGGTGTTGCCTAGGAGCCGCTCTGCCTTCCTCTAGCAATGTGACCGAGGCGTCATCTGTCTTGATGCAGAAATAAGAGACCTGAATAATGTAGAAGGTTAGGTTATAAACAGAATATCTGTGATAAACAGTTCTCCTTCGTTTGTTATTTAAGAATATGCGAGATAATTTTAATTGTATTCACTTACACGAGTATGGAATGAATGCATACTTCATGTTAAAATTCTTCACCAAATGATTTTGAGAGATAAATTTGCTTGGCCAAATGATTTTGTTTGACTATTTTTTTAAATTTTATTAACGATATATTGTGCTAACAACTTTGAAATAACTGATTCTCGCTGGTACTATATTTTCAATAAAGAGAGTATGTATGAATTTTGCAATTGAAATTTTGAGGAATTATATTTGTAAAATATATC
Source organism: Laupala kohalensis (assembly GCA_002313205.1). NCBI lineage: Eukaryota > Metazoa > Arthropoda > Insecta > Orthoptera > Trigonidiidae > Laupala > Laupala kohalensis. Next base: position 310,097 of record NNCF01126298.1, read on the forward strand.
AGTATTTTACAAGTGGTCTTTTTGATATTTAATTTAAGTTGTTATCAATAAAAATACCATTACCGAACAAATTACATCAGAGTGAGATATTGACCGCTGGATTTAATATATATAATAAATATTTAATAATATAATAAATATATATACACACAATTGCATGCATCGTCCCCAATGATATATATGTTTGGAAAATGCTCTACAATAATAGAGAAGAGACAATTTATTTTGTTCAGTCTGTGGAGATGAACTTTCTTTTGCCTCAGGAGTGCTTCAAATTTATGACTAGAGTGATGATGATTGATGTAGCTCAAAATGATAACTGATATGTGTCATATCTAATTAACGGATTGAACCAGGTAGAAAGCGTTTCATTGTGAAACGAAAACTTTGTGAAGTTTGACGTAATAAACTTTACCTATGTTATGAGTGCCTATTGTTTCGTTGCCGTACTGNATGAGTGCCTATTGTTTCGTTGTCGTACCGCTGTGTAAAAATGACTGCATCTATCTCTCCGTTAATTGGTTTATATAAAGAGTCTTATTTATACTTGTTAGGTCACGTTATGAGAATGTTCATAATTTTTTTTGTCTTTCCATATAAGTCACAATGTCTTATATCTTAAATCTAAGTTCCACATCAAAAGATAGATCAAAAACTTATTCTTCAGTTATCTCACTTGCCAATCCATTATTACTTTCTTGTTTGTCCGTCACGTCCATTTCCTGGCCTTCGATGCAGCGGAACATCAAACGTGTTAAGCTGAGAAGATTCTCTCCTCTATTCGTGTTGGCCTCCGTCGCGGTGCGTGATACGACCTTTCTCCGAGAGAAACATTGTTCACACCCGACAAATGGCTGCCTTGGTAGTAAAACCAGTGGAATAAAATTTATAATAGGATAAGAGACTGGAATCGGGAACGTGGTCAGCCGTTTTATTATGAGTACCCCTTTTAAGCGGTTCTAAATTTTATTTATAGCTCTTGATACCATGCGCTGCTGCGACCGTAGGTCGCGACAATGTGCTTTGCGTGGGGCGATGTCCAAGTGAACGGCTACAAGGAATAAATTAGATTTTTAGTTCAAATCTTGTTGTAGGAGATAATGTAATATATGTCTCCTCAAATGATGAGCTATCCATACTTAACACTTTTCCTCTTTGAATTTGTTCAATTTATATTCATTGAGAAACATACGGATCATTCGCCAATTTATTTGTTGAAAACGCGCATAGTGGAATTTCTAGGAGATTATTCTAAGAAATACTTCTTTTAGATAATTATTTATGAATTGTTCCGTCACGATTTTTCTAGTATCGAAAAGTCCAGTTTTACGCACAGGAATTTAAAAAAATAATAAAACATACATTATATATTAATTACAAAAATTACATTTTCATTTTCCTACAAACGCTATTGTTTTTATTGACCCATTTAGTATTTGAAATTCTCAACAGTATTTAATATAAAGTATGCTTGCTTATCTGTGACTATGTCGTGAGGAGACCCGAAACGCTAGACACTTCAGGTCATCAACTAGAAAAAAATAAGACCCATGAAGTCCGAGTAATTACAATGTTTTTGGTTTTTTTAATTTTTGTTTTGCAATTAATTTGAATACACGTTCCCGAAATTGTTGTTACACAGTGTATCTTCTTGAATTTGTTTTCCTCTACTTTATTTGGGTAAATGCTTCCATTTTCCATACAAAATCGTAGTTAAATTTCTGCTGATGAACCTGTGGTAATGCGGTACGTATGCTTAAAGAACATCGGCCTTTGATAGACTCTGAAAATGTATCAGCCTCATTAGTTGTACCTCATTAATTGTTTTGGCTTGCAAAAAAAAAATTTGTATATCCAAAAACATATCGTGGTTGTAATGTACAACTAAGTAGACGTATAGCACATCCGAAATTTCAGGTTCTTGTCGCATTTTGAGGAGAAGAGAATTAAAATATTTTCTTAATATTTTTTAGTTTTTGACGGTCTCACTGAAATAAAAATTATTTAATTACAGTAAGAATTACATTTATATTTCTTTTTATTATATATTCTCTACAATTTAAAATTAGAAATGTGAGTAAAACCGGATTTCAATTCTGGCAACGATATAACCTACTTTCGTAAAACTCTCTAACAAAGCAGTAACATATTGAGATTATATTCCTGTAAATCATATATTTAATTGGTATTGTCGTCAATATGTAAGTTTCAAAATAATCTCTTTTTCGCGTCATACCATGCAATCGTTCCAAAGTGGAAAGCATTTTCGAACAGGCAGCTTCAAATGAAAAGGGTATTCATAATACACTCAGTTCATCTGCAGGGTAATACTCTCAGTTAATCCTCTTTCATAATATTCAACACATACGTTGTCCAAACTAAGTGGACCGACGCAGCGGCGGATTCAGCAAGTGATCTTGGAGGGGGGGAAGAAAACTTTGTCAATTTTGCTCTGCCCTCGATAGTTTCGTCTTTTGCGGAATCACCCGATTTATAAATAGTGGAAATAAAATGCATATATGCATCGGAAATATTTATTTCCTTATCAGTCTTGTACTTGCATTGCGTGGTTCTTTTGAAATGCACTTCTGTATACAATAACATAATAACATTGCGCTGCACATAATAATATTTTTACCATACGGGATGAAATGCAGTGGAAACGATAAGTAGTGACAAGTAATGTAAATCCCAGTGATGTTAACTCGGAATAGGGTTCTAGATATTGTAAATCAAATGAAAAAAAAATTTAACAAGTTGAACGTTCTCCCTTATATATTTTACCAAGTCGGTCCATCACCCGTCCCTTGGATCTGCCACTGGACCGACGCTGTCTCTTATNTTGGTCAATAATTATTCAAGATTGTTTCCAAACGTCACGGCAAACAAGGATGAACTCGAAGAGGGTACTTTATTAAGGGAGTACGACAATATATGTGATAGTCACACCACCTAGAATATATTGTTCACTCTTCCAAACAAAAGATTTAAAAAATATTACCAGTACTGAATCTTTTTTTTTCTTGATTTTTCTTTCATTCATTTCTGGTGTTAATTAACAAATAATTACCACACTACTCAAATTTATAACTATAAATAATTATAATATAGGGAGTTCGAATAATCAGCACCAGCAAGGAGTGGCTGTGTTTGCAATTATGTTGAATGAAATAAGACTTGGAAACGTCAGATCAAAATGTTTTAATCATTTCTAAAACATATTAAGAACTATGTTCAATGTAGGATCACCATATTTTCAAAGATAGATTAATCGCATAATTACGTTCTCTTAGCTTATCAGAAAGTACATTGTAGACATGTTGGTGTACCACATTTTTCAAAATCACCAAATTGAGTTATCGCCATAAATATGGACTGTGAAGTCTTTATTAGCAATTTGACCAGTTCTAAATTTATGCTCTCGTTTATTTCGCGTGATTTTAAACATCCAAGCAGCATGGGCAATTGGGATAAAGATTAAGCCCATGGTCCTGGCGGCATTCACCCCAGTTGGTTTCAAAGTATCGTAACCAACCGCTCGCGTGGACATGAACCGTTGGACACCAGAATCAAACAAATATACTTTGCCACTAGAATATGTGAGGATTCCGTATTTGTTTCACGTATCCCTGCCAAAGAATGGCACCTTATCTTCCAGCCTTTTGCCTTCTCTTCAGGCCTCCTTCAAACTTCAGGCGATATATCGTACTGTTGACCCGACATAATTCTTCACGCTCTTTCCCGATTCAGATGATACGAACCTAACAGGACAAGAGAACGATCCATCTAAGACACTGGGACTGTAGACATCTTTGACTCGCAACATTTCGTGTTTTGACGAGGACTCACTTTTATAGCTGAAAAATATATTGTTGAGTATTGCAAACAGCTCCATTAACCGCTGGTGGTGAGTTTCTTACCTTTTTCCCGGAATATAAAATCACATGACCTCAGTAAACTATTGCCGAGTTTGATAACATATTGTTCAGTTGTTTCCCTTTCAAGGACATCTCCAGTGGAACTTTAATTAAAAAAGTCCTGTATAATGCAAAGTTATGATACAATCTGAACGTATCCTTGGCAGTTTGAAATGAGAAGTGTAATGTAAAGTCAAACATTTACTTAAGAATAAGTAAACAATTTTCTATGTCGATTTTTAATCTTTCGGTTTTTCATTTTCCCCGTCCAAAAAGAAACAAGTCGAATTTTCTATCGACACGAAAATGACCTTAAAGAAGCAAGGTGGTTGTACGATTAACTCGCGCTGAACCGGCATTCAGCCCGTCAAGATTCCAGAATGTGCTACGCCGCGTTGATCACTCATCCCAGCTCCTGGACAGGGAGTCATTTACTAAATTAAATACTTATAATTACCGGATACGGCATGAGAGATAATAACAGGGCGGCTTAGGAAAGATCTATTATTTCTCATCTATTTCTCTGTCGGTAAATTCATTGAAAAGAAATTAAATCGATGGATAGGGAAAAGAAATTAATTAGCTTCTTGTCAAAAATAACAATTCACTTAATGTCTCTGAAAATCAATTGAAAAATTCCTTTAATGTCGCCTCAAATTTTGATGAAAATTGAAAGCAGAAGAAAGAATCGGTTATCGTATTCTCGTATAAATTTCATTCCCTTTACCAACTGTAACTTATGAAGGGCTTCTGTGGATTATGTGAAAGCGAGAAAGGCACGATCGCTGAAGACATTATGGCAATGTGATTTTTATGGAAAAGAAAGAACGAAATTTATGAAATAAAAGGAAAGAAAATGATATATTTGGAAAAGAATCAGACCTTAATAGGGGAGAAAATATACAGAACTTTCGAATAAAAAGATGTACGAAGTGAACAAGATTCTTTATAAATCCGCTCACTTCAAAAATGTATGCAAAACGCACCAGAAATCGAGAGCTCGAGAAATTTGAGATTTCCAGAATCCCGTAAATGTATTGTTGTAACTTCATATTGTCTGGAAATTGGATTGTCTTGGTATTGGGTTTACTAGGCGTAGCTTGATAAGCTTGATATTGGTTGACATCGACTAGGTTCGGCTTGGGCTTCACATTACCTTGACATAGGCATAGCTGGGAAAGTATGCTTAAAGTCATTACCCGTTATCTAAAACAAATAATTAGCTTCACTGTGTATGATGCTTCTACGTTCAAGACTACACTATTACCTCACTTTGTGCACGTTTGCTTTGTTGAAAGAAATATCTTCTTCAGATAAAGATATTGGAATCGCAAGAATATAAAAATATTCAGAGTATCCACTTCTAAACACACATAATTAATCGTCTTTGGTCGATGGCTATGTTAAGAGTGATCACGAAATCTACCGAAAAACCCATTTGTCAATAGGTAAAATCTACCTGAACAACTAGTTTTTAATACATCGTAAATTATGTTAAATATCACAAAAAAGCCACAAAAACGTGGTTTAGTTGTAGCATTTTCGCTCCCACTGATTCAATCCTTCGTTCTTCATATAAGTACAATTGACAAAAAGTAATACAGAAATGTAATATGTTTACTTGTCAGAACCATGTCTGTTGAACGTTTTTGCTGTATAAGGTTTATGGAGAAGTTTCTGAGCAAAGAAGTTCTTGATTCAAATATCCTTAATGTAATGTACTTTTATCGATCGAATACGGTGAGTGAATTATTTTACCTGGCTGAAAATATTCACAGCGATTAAAAGAAGTGGCAAGAAACATGTCACGTTCTTGGTGGCGACACCTGTCTTAAAACACATCTTCAATAGACGCTCTTAACTTTATTGCTTCGTTCATTATAAGATTTTAGTCCAATGAATGTATCCCACGTTCTTCTTAAGTGACAGTCACGTTATAATATTCAAGGCACTTGTCGATCCTGTTAAGCAAACAAACATATTTCGTATTAATTTTGTTACTCATTTTATTCATAAGTTATCTTCTGAACTGAATTTAACACGTTTCTAATGTGGAAGGCATTGAACTAAGAGGACCACTCATAACAAGCATTATGCTCCTGTATTTTGGACGGACAAACTAGACATTCCTACAAGTTGAAGAAACAGAAAAAGATCTATTGTTTGGTATTGAAATACAACAGAGTGAGAAGTATCAATTTCCAATAAGTATTCTATTTTACCTACAAAAGATATTTAGATACAGAATGTGGAAATCCACGCATATTCTACCTCAACCTACAATGGAGTTACGAATGGAAGTGGTTGACGTAAGACAAGAGGGTGAACACAGAGTACCTTCCTGTTTGTCGAACTTGCTGCCTTTTTTAAGAGTATCGAGTGTAGTCGGTATCGCTCCGTATTCCTTGCGACCTCACTTTACCCTCATTCGAACACCCAAGAGAGTCTTCGGAGCGTTTCTTACAGCTCTGCTCACCATCATCTTCACAGTTTTCCAGACATTTTCTGGATTCGCCCTATTCCAGCAAACATCCTCTGCCCACGCCATTCTCCAGTCCGTCATCGGTGGTTGCTTTTACATCACGAGTTTGGCTTTGCCTTTGTTTGTCACCGCAACCTCAGTCACTGCTCATGGGGTTAGGAACGCTCAAAAACTTCTGCGACGTCTTGCGAAAGTAGAACAAACAATTGGTAGCATTCAGAAGTTATCAAAAAACAGGCAAGCTTTGTCGTGGTACAAAATATCACATTTCGTCCTAGCTTTCCAACTTATTTTCCATCTCTCTGGTGGATTAACTCTCAATTCGATAGTGGCTTTCGGGTTTTACAATTTTTGGGTAACACTTATATTCGATTTGCTGATCGTTTTGTTCTTCGGACTAGCACTCATCGTAAAGCTATATTTTGAGCAGCTAAACCAAGATATTTCTAACTTAAAAAGTGAGTTACGCAAAAAGTTTGGACAAACATTCCCCATAAATGGATTTAATCATGAAGATAATAGTTTGGCACAAAAGTCTGGAATAAACGAGAATCTCAAAATAGCTACCAAAATGACTGATATTCGTGAAGCTCATATCTTGCTTCACGATTTGACCTCTGACATCCAAAATATCTTTTCAATTCCCTTGCTTCTGGTTTTCATGAAACTTTTCGCGGACATCATCATGAGGTTGTATTACGTAATTATCGTCCATGACATCGGAATGGGTGCGTATCAAATGGTTGTGTCGATATGTCACGGTGTGGTGGACGTGGCTCAAGGTGCAGCGTTGACGAATTTGGCGGGCAGCGTCGCTACGGCGTCCGGAACGACGGTTCAAGCTGCGGCATCTGGGTTGCTGGTGGCGGCGAGACATCTACCAGAGGCTGAGCGCCAGGCCCAGTTGCTCTTGTTGCAGCTGCGGGCGCGTCCCGCAGCCGAGTTCTGCGCGGGAGGCCTCTTCCCGTTGGATTTGCGCTTCTATGCCACGCTCCTCGGCACAGTGCTTGGATATTGGCTTCTCGTGGTGCAGTTTTTGCTGCAAGATAATTCGACGAACACGTGTAATTGTTTTTATCGAAATGATACGTCTGGATACTCTCATTGAACCTCAGAAAATACTCGTTGTAAATACTAACTAAACCCGAGCTTATAATTTACACACATAGTGAAGGAATAAAAATATTATGAGTTTCAAATTATCAAATATTTGTTTCAATAAACTTTATTATTCCAGTACATATTTGGCAAACACCTCTCAGCTTTATTAAAAACCAGCAACATTGATCTTGAATTTACATGTGTTGTGTTTCAGAAGCAACAGCTTCACTTTGATAACCTCGATAAAACATTATTTCACTCGAAAATTGTAGTATTTACCCAAATATGTTAATGGCGTTCATCTTTTAAAATATGAGGGTAGAGTGTGAGAGAGGTCATGACGAACGAGTGGAAGTGGTGACATAAATTGAATATCACATGGTGAAGATTGTGTTGGAATTTGATTTTAATTTTTAAAGGAAATGTAAGACAAATAGTGTGCTTATTTCCCTGGTTAATCATGAAAAATATACTTGTAATGACATCTCAATTTTTGGCAATTCTCTCAATGCAACGGGAGAAAGGTAACTTTCCGTAAATATCTCTTGTTAGAAATAAACTACTGTGATTTTCCAATAAAAATTGTGTATGCCTTAATTATCGTATTTAAAACACCAGAAAATGAAGGTTTTTTATTTTCTTCATGAGTATCTGTCAGTGTCTGGTTTGAAAAATGATTCAATACTCTGATTGACAATTGTGTTGGTATAGCATATCTAAATATCCAATACGACCATTTATAGACATAATTCGTTTTACTTAATGCACAGAGAACATTTCTACTCTTGTTTGATTCTTCGTCAGGCATACAAGCATTAAACAGTTTTACGGACCGAAGTTACATGACAGTTGTTGTTGTTAATAGATAAATTGATGGCATATTCATTCTTCAAGAGTTATCTAAAGTATTTTGATGGACATTCTTTCCGTGTTCCTAAAAAATTAATTATAAAATTAATACAACATTGTAGCAATGTTTTACACTGTGCAATTTTCATTGTATGCGTATATTTTAGTCGTTTTTTCCCTACATGCTTCAATAAATCCTGGAAAGTTTTTAATTTAGGAAACTTTTCGATTCTATAGCTAATCAATATTTATTGTTTCTTCATCAGGATTATATTTTTTTCATATTATTGTATGCATATGATGAATGAAACAGATAGACACGAAAATCTACTATGTGCACCAGAGTGATATATAGAAAAATAAGAAACAGCTAGCGCAGTTAGGTTCTAAGAGCAATTTTCTACTTTCCTTCTTCTTCTGGGACAATTCGGGTCACAGTGTCCAAACTTTAAAAATTCAAAAGAGTTCGGATAATTTTTCATCTCCGAAACTCTTGGAAACCTTTATTTAAGAAATTAAATACTTTAACACTTCCCTGCATTTATATTTATGAAACGGTTGGTTTGTGAAGACCGAATTACTGAAGCACCTCCCTTGCTTCATATAAGTAGTCATGTTTACGACCACAGTACTCACAATATAATAATCATCGTCCTAGAGTATCAACCGCTCTTTGCCAAAAATGGCCAAATTATTCGGAAATCGTTCTGTATAATTCCCTCTCCCAAAATATAAAAGACATTAAATTGAATATCTTCAAATCCGCGATTAAAAGCTACCTACTTCTACAAAGTAAAATAATTTATTTATTCCAATAAAAGTTAATGCCGTCTTGTATATTATCACACCAGTGCTGTAGTACTTTCAAAAAACTGAAAATTCAAAACTATTTTCCTCCATGCTTGTATTGTGTCTTATCATTCATATGAGTTTAATTTTGTATGTGCTCAACCTCGGCACGGTTGTGTACATTAATTCTGTAACCCCATTTTGGCCCGTGTTATTCTCCGGATTTCTTTCGGCTACAGGCGGATTTTTATATACAGACCCGATATTACATACACGGAGAAATATAAAAAGTCACTCCAACTACGAAGTAGTTGTGCCTACTACTGTAGGTGGATGGCTTTCGACCATTTACTTACATAGTCAGCACGTCTACTTTTCGTAGTTGACTGAGAGACGGCGACCACAAGTACAGAAGAAGCGCTCCTGGCTACTTTTTCGTGCACGGAACAGCTCGGCAAGTAGACGTGGTGCCTAGCTTATTTCGCCAGTACATGTATGCGCTTATATCGTTGTGAGGCCGAAAAATATAGGTTAGGAAATGAAAAACCAAAATACTTGCTGATCGTTTATATTTATTACAAACATCTATACATAGGTCAATTTATAAATCCTCACAAAAAAATGAAAATTATTTAAAAGCATTACTTCGTTAAAAAAATAAAAACTTATTATTATATAATAAGTGGATTCTATAATGTGTAGTAATGTACATTATAGACTCCACTTTTAAATGTAAGCACTATCTAGCGAACATTCGGTATTCATTTTTCAACATTTAAATAGCCATAGCAATTTTTTTAAAATCATGTCTAATATACATTTCCCATGGAAAATGCTCAGGACGAACTATGTACTTCTTGACATCAGCATTGGAGTTTTCTGCAATTGAAATAAATAATAATTGCAAAATTTCCAAGACAATTACAACAAACGTCATAAGAATGAACAGTGAAAATAGTGAAAGAAATTACATTATAATTTACCATAAAGAATCAGCAGGGTAATTTTGGGCAACCACTTCTTGCTTTCTGGGTTGGCATAATTTCCCGAAGTATGATATTCATGAACACAGATACACATAAATAAACACAAACTAGAATTAAGGCACTAATATCTAACTTTCGCCTCCAACACGCTCCAACAGCTGACATCAGACCAACCGTCGATGCTCAGTGGTAACTCATTTTCAATGCTACTGCGCCGGCCACCGTGGAGCTACCTACTTCGCCGGCGATCTGGGAACTAACGATTTATGCCCCCTGACACACACTTCGCACATGGCTACATGCAGCTACATGGCATCACAATGTTTCGAACGAAACAGAAGTGTCGAAACGCGGTATGTAGTCTGTGCGCGGTACATTCAAATTCCTTACATTTTACATACGCGCAGTCAAGTACAGTTGAATATTAACTGTACCAATTAGACGAAGACAACCGTACAAATATTTTCCGAGCGCCATAACATGTTTCTTATCGCCTCATCGACCGACAATTCGCGTATACTGCTATCGGAATATGCTAGCATCGCCACTTCCTTCAAGAGAAAAGCTTCAGGTAAACGGTTTAATGTTGGAAGTATCCGGCGGGCCGGTCTTTTACTCAAGCACTTTAGGTAGCTGGCACAGCCACCTACATAATGAACCTCGAATTTAGTGTTCATTAATAGTTACGATTTATAAATAATGCTTTCCTAATAATCTATAGTTTGATAATATGTACTTCTGAGTTAACTTTTATTAAATTTATTGATTTTAATAAAAGTTAAATCCGTCTTGTACTTTATCACGCCATTGCTGTAGCACTTTTTAAATAACTTATAACAATTTCAAAAACTATTTTCTTGCATGATTGTGTTGCCGTATGGCTCATATTAATTTAGTTTTATGTGTACTCAACTTTGGCACGGTTGTGTACATAAATTCTGTAGCCCCATCCTGGTCCGGGTTTTTCTCCGTTTTTCCTTCTGGTAGAGGCGGATTTATCATACAGGTTCTCTAGGCTTTGTCTAGGGGCGTGTTTATTGTAACAATAAATCGTGAATTTAGTGTTATTTCAATTCTTATGATTTTTAAACACTATACTCAGAATAATCTATAGTTCGATAATAACTTGTACATGTAATTTTTTGCTTAAAATTACAAACATATTGACATTCTATTAGTATTATAACTCGCAGCTAACTTTTTATCTTATCTAGGAACTTTTGCTGAATTTTTTGAATCCGCCTCTGCCTTAGGGCCCTTGATCGGAATTGATGGGATGGTCCCTTGCTTGCTACCGGAGAGTAAATTAGTTTATTGTCCTCCACGTGGTCATACGCAGTTTGTACTGTTTTTTGACAATACATTATTAAAATTTATTATTATTATTATTAAATACAAATTTGTTGGTATTAAGTTAATACGTACGTTTTTTATAACACGTACCGAACTATTTTCATTGTTACGATCGTGCTGAAACGTTAAATCTGCCTCTTCCTTAGGGTCCTAAGGGCATTAATGACCTTGACGAACCCTAAAGCCCTACAAAAAACAACAACAACAACAACCTTAGGGCCCTTGATCAGAATCCATGGGATGGTCCCTAGCTTGCTTCCGGAGAGTAAATTAGTTTATTGTCCTCCACGTGGTGACACGCAGTTTGTACTGCTTTTTCGACAATAAATTTGTTTATTGATTTAACTATTTGAAAACTTCCTTTTACCAAAATATCTCAATGTAGTCCGTTGCCGATTCAGGGTGTTTGTATTTAAATGCTTTCTGGATTGCAATTCATCGACGACTAAACAATACACGGTACTTATCAACAACGACGAATAGATCAACAATACACGGTATTAGTTCACTCGCAGTACAAGACACTTTTACTTTCAACTATTTCTGTTTTTTTTAATTAAGTGGGAAAAATTTAGAATAATTATCAAATTTATATTTTACCAGAATACAATATTATTGCAAGTCGATAAGTCCGTTAAATACAGTTTGTTATTTCTCGTTCATACGTTTTGTCAAAAAATCAAAAGAAATTAAATATTAAATTTACATAGACAACTAAATATATTTTATTACAATGTATAATGCTATTTCTAAAATGGACATATTAGTTGTCACTATGATATGAATTCTGTATTCAATAAATGCATGTTTTATTTCACGTTAACTGATTGTTGAATGGAGTAGGCTTAATAACGTAATTTTATTTTAGTTTTATCCCCACAAAGAAATTAACACAAGTCTTAGTGGATTGAGACGTATTATTTTGAACGTCTCAAAATAATAGATAAAACAAAAAACTTTAAAATAAATGTATTGTCAAAAAAGTAGTTACAAACTTCATATGACCATGCGGCAGGAAAGGCAATAAAATAATTTACTCTTCGGAAACCATGCCATCGTTTCCGATTAAGGACTCAAAGGCAGGCAGGTAGTTTTAATAGCTCTACAAAATGTTATTTAACAAATGTGTGGTGGTATCACTTTATTTTTCCCAAAATAAATCGTAACGATTAAAATAAGGGAAAATTCGAAATTGATAGTAATAAAAGTGTTGATGATATTCCCATCCCTGGGTCTAGGACTATTAAGCCTGTCTAGAAATCCTTCTTTATTCGGAGACGTGAAATTAACCATATCTCCGGAAATAATCGTTATAGGTATCATTATGCTTATTGTGCCTCGCGGTCGTACTTCCTATTTGCTTTGACAGCGAGTGCGCCTTGAGACTTCCTGAGGAACCAAGAACATCGCGCGGCCCCGAGAGCGTTGTGTATCGGTTCGGAAGCGACGCTCGCGCCAACAAGGCACCGTTCCAACAAGACGCCAGGGGTGCCCACAGGAGAAGGATGGAGCGTCTTGACGCATACTGCGTCATTGAAAAATCTTTTTGAGGGAGGACTAAAAAAAATGGAAATTACGTATGATTTGATCAATGCACGAAGGGGTAGTTTTATATTTGTTTCGGGGGGTTACAAATTTGAGGAGGTATGCGTCATGGGGTTTGAGGGGGTGTGCATCCCTGAAGACTCTCCTCCACTTCCTCTGTCCGCTCTTTAGTATATCTCGGGGTGAGTTCACAGCGAGGGTCGGAAAGGAGTCGCTTCGTGGTGCACTTGCTCCGGAAATGACATAACGACTCGTATGCCCTGCTCTGGGTTACCTTTCAACCCCTCCATTCCATGGCGTTCTCGGTAGATTACGAAGGTTCGAAAGTGAGAGTTGAAATGCGGTAGAGAGTTGGCAGTTAAAGAAAAAAACACCAAATAAATACAACTGAACCTAATGGAAGGACAAGAAATAGAGTAAACGAGATTCTATAAAAATACAGTTTTAAAGAAAAAAAAAGTCTTGAGTAAAAATTAGATTGAAATAAAAACTTCCAATAACTTTTCTTACCAATTTTATTTTATTAATATTTTAAGTTTCAAATAGCAAAATAATACAACAAAACATTTTGAGGTACAATCTGAGATCCAAGAAACTCATTGATTGTGTTACGTATTTTCAACGTTCTCAACTGCTATATATTATACATTGATATGTTAAAAAATTGCATTTAGTATTCCACTGAAAAATTTTTGTTTTTCAAAATATCACAATCATTATTTTGTTAAAAATGAAATAGTCGCGTTATTCAATGTGAATATAATATAATGGTGTCTGAACTCGAGACTTTCATGTTATAAGTCATCCCTCTCCCACAAAAAATGGGTGTTATGGACGATTTTAACTGTTAAACATATACAAATAAGTATTTAAAATATGTTGTACTTCTCGACTATTGTTGAAAATATAGAAAAAGACGTCATTAAGTAGACCTATATGTTGTTAATTAAAATACAAATAAATATTACTTAAAGCGCTCTTTCTCTAATAAAAGGTCTTACACCACTGATATTGCAATAAGTAGTATGATTTCCATGTTAAAACGCAATACTGTGTTGAAGCAGTAAAGTGATGTCCACCAGAGTTCCACATTCGGGGGTATTCGTTGCGGATATTTTTTAGCAATTTTGAATGAATATCCTCAAAAATGTCCTGAGGGTAATAGTATTTAAGTCAATATTAAACAAATTACTTGTCTGACTGTTTTAAAATTACCGCTCGTTTGGTTGTGGATTCTTAAACTATAAGATCATACCTACGCAAAACTGTATGTGTTATGCACGTCAGTGTCGTATCTATAGGTGTATAACAGGAATGACAGGCACACGGGAAACACAACAGTGAGCACCAATTTAACTCGCATGCAGTAAAATGTTGCAGTATATCGTATTTTACTAAACAAAATAGAAGAAAGAAAATGTTTTTGGAAGACGAAAATGTTTGAAAGATTTCGGGAATATGTTACTAAAGAAGGAATTATATGAGATAAATTACAGAAACGAGAGGATGATACGCGAGAAAGCTACACTTCTGTAAGGTGATAAGTTATTGCGAACCTCGTAATGACACCGTTGAAGTCAAGGCGACTACTGTACCAAATACCAAAACAAATTTAAAAAGAACTAAACCGAGCAAAATAGATACTTTACTTGCATAAATTGGTTTCGTAATTACATCTTTAAGTTAGCATGGTATTTTTTAAGAATAAATGAAAGATGTGGTGTTGTCTACTAGTAAAATATTACTACATTATTTTATATTATTTTACTAAAATATTTTATATTGTTTTACACTAGTACTATATTATTTTACTAGTAGACAACTCAACATCTTTCATTTATTCTTAAAATTAATACTGATATCGCCTCACCGATATCCAACTTAGCATCGTATGTTTCTTTATCAAAGTCGAACTGACACACAACAGCCTACACTAGCTAGACTTTGGTACTAGGAGGAGGACATGGTGCCCGCATTTCGCTCCGACCGGTTGGACCCTAGGATGAGCCACGCTAATTCCATATTTCTTTTTATTTATTTTATACCTTTTAGCGAGGTTCAGGCCACGAGACCTGCTCTTCCGCATAGCCATTGGTCTTGGGAAGGAGAGATGTCCGATTGCCGTGTAACTTATGGTATCAAATCGACATTTGTCTGGAGGAGGTGAGGGAAATCCGAGCTGAAAACCTCACCTATTATCGGATTTTTTATTATAGACCCCTGACTTCTAATAGCTGTGGAGAGTACAACAAAAATCTCAGAAAAATACAATTATCACCATTGGATTTATAATTTTGTTTTACGTATACACAAGTGAAAAATTTGGTTTTACGAATGAATATTAATTTTTTGAAGCCAGAAATGTTTCAAAAAGCGTGATATTTTGGCGGTTTTTGCCGATTACCGACTTCATTATTTTTTATAAAATTAGCTAAGAGTGACAAAAATAATTCTTATTCTGCGAATGATCAGAGTTGTGTTTGTGACAACATTTATTAATTTCAATCTTCTACTTGCAAAGCATAATGAGTTATTTGTTTTCTTCGAAGACACTTCTAAAAACGACCATACTCATTATTAAGGAATAAAATTTATACTGTCGCACTCAGAGGAATGCCATTATAACATTACAATTGAAACTAACAATAATTACGTTTAAAATTATTTACTTAGCGTCTATCAAGTGTTAAATAAAACCATGTTTCGAATAAACGGCCAGCGGTGCAATATAGTTCCGCGCACTGCTGCCAATGCCGCGTTCAGACGTCGGGTTTGGGGTCCAGCCTGTTAAAGAAGCTATACCAGACAATGGAGTGATACGCGAGGCAACAACGTGCGTGAATGGAATCCCTCGCTGGTCGCTAATTGAAATCATGGTTTTATTTATCACTCGCTGGTGATTACATAAATAGTTTTAAACTTTTACATTTAATTGTAATGTGATTTGGCATTCTTCTGAGTGCGACAGTATAAATTTTATTCCTTAATGACGAGTCTGGTCGTCTTTAGCAGTGTCTTCGAAGAAAATAAATAACTCATTATGTTTTGCAAGTAGAAGATTGAAATTAATAAATGTTGTCACAAACACAACTCTGATCATTCGCAGAATAAGAATTATTTTTGTCACTCTTAGCTAATTTTATAAAAAATAATGAAGTCGGTAATCGGCAAAAACCGCCAAAATATCACGCTTTTTGAAACATTTCTGGCTTCAAAAAATTAATACTCATTTGTAAAACCAAATTTTTTACATGAGTATATGCAAAATAAAATTACAAATCCAATGGTGGTAATTATATTTTTCTGCGATTTTTGTTGTACTCTCCGCAGCTATTAGAAGTCAGGGAACTATAATACAAAATCCGATAGTAGTTCGGCCGAGCAGGTTTTGATCCCTCAGCGGAATTGAGGAAACAAAGACGCTACCACTAGATCACCGCTGTCGGTGAGTTATGAGTTGTAAGTTAGATAATTTTCAGTATCACCGCGTTGAAACTCGATTGTTGCCCGCAGGAACAACTGAAAATAAGGTAAATAAGCAGGACCGTAATTTCAACACTATTTTATCTTTTTACCTCGGTGTATCACTGCTCACATATTTGCCAGTCGATTTATTTCCTTCTGCGAGCCTCGAAACACACACACACACACAAAATCTTTACACCCTTGAGAGATCACCACAATCACGGTGGAGAAAGCAACCGCTGACAGCGTCAAGCGAGCAGTGACCAAGTCGCCTGTCACTCGCACCAGCGTTTTCGCGCGCGAAAGGGATGGATGTGTCGGCGACGGGGGAAGAAAGATGGCGTCCGCGTGGGCGGGAAGGAAGAGCGGCAAGAAGCGGCGGCGATCCCGTGAATGATAAAACGAGCGCGTCCGATCTTTCGCGGTGACTCTTCCTTCTGTCCGGCCTCCCGCAAGAAGCGAATTTATCTCCGAGTCTCGTGATTTTTGTCGCGGTTTCCATCCGCTTCCTACTCTGTGATGGCGTCTGCCACATGCCATTGTTACTCGCGGTTACAGTTATTTATCGTCTGAGAAAACGATCTCCTCCTGTCATCTTTGGACAATGGAGCGTAATGTTTCTTTATAATACTGAATGCGCGCATTATTTTTCAAATAAGATAGTACTCATGAGTTAAATAGCAAATGTGGAAATCATGAAAGGATCATTGCAATTGTAGAACGCGAATTTTTTGGATAATAGATTACTGGCTACTAATATTTTTATCTTCGCAAATTGGCTCGAGTGATTTATAATTCTTTTATATTTTTCTAAAGTATTTTTGATAAAGATAATTTTAGTTCGATTAATTTTTATAAAACACAATAACTTTAATACGTTAATCCCAAAGCCGCTACGTTTTAATTGACACAAAAATGGCATTACAGAACATTTAATGAGTGAACATAATCAAGCACTAAGTACAAAAAGAGGAAATTTTATTTTGTTCGAAAACATTATTCCTGACCATATAAATTTTTATTATTTCATTGACTCTTCTTCTAGATCTCACTGCTTTTTATGCTTAACCAGTTTACGACTTAGTCACTATTTACAAGAATGTTCTCATTGGAATAAGTACGTGCTTGACTTGAATATTATAACTGGTTGTAACTACTTTCTTGACGTAAATTTATTTATTTATTTATATTGGTATATTCGTGTTTTATTTCTGTTTTACCTCTTCTGGTTTGTTGGAACGTTTTGAAATATAAAGAATTGTAACTCAGTTTGTAATAAATTGCTTGTGGTTGAAGGAGAAGCATGCGAGCATGATTTTCCCTTAAGCTTTAAAATAAATCAGTAGTCAGCATATTGTACTACAATTTGCAATATGTTGCATTTTCAGAATTTTTGTGGTTTGATTTCCGTATGAAAATTAATTGCGTTAGATTTTGTATTATTATGATGTCATGCCAAAACTGTATACTGGTATTTGCATGCTGGTGCAGAAATATATAAGTTCGTGTTAAAAATAATTCTGCGAAATAATTTATAAAAGCGTATTTTTATTCACTATACATTTGTATAGAAAACAATATATTGTTTACACGAATCCATTTAGATACTAATTCAATGTATTTCTTTCTTTATTATTCCAATATGCGTGAATCTATTATATCGTACGTTGGGAAATCTAATCCATTATATCAGTACTGCCAGCGATAATGAAAACCTCTTCTGAATCCATTAAACGCAATTTATTATTGGACTATTATTTACTTCTGCATGCAATTAACGTAATAAATGTAAGGTTATGTCTTATTGTAATATATATATTGAGTTATTTTTGCTCTAAAAGAAAATATATTCTACATTTCAAAAGAGATTGATTTATATAAATTAATTTAACGTTCTTTTCAGATCAGTTATTTTTTGTGTATGATGTTGGAGCCAAGTTTAAATAATTTCAACATATCTTTTCAAATAGCCTAATTTTCTTTAATTTTTTGAAATATGAACTTCAAAGACATGTAACCTAATGTTAATATGATGAAATACGATACGATTGGAACTTTCGTCCAAGAAGCTCTGCGTCGCGTGCACCCATCAGTGAGCACATTCACTCCGCGAATCCGTTGCGACTACGAAGTCTGATGCACGCACCAAAACATCCGGCGTCAGAACTGCCCGAGGGGAAGAAAAGAGGAAGGGAGGAAAAAGTAAAGAAGTGAGATGTAGACGTGGGTGAGCAGTGGTGGAATCGTGACAAGTCCGCGACTTTCTCGTAAATTATTTATGCCCAGGCGAAGATCGATGCGTCTAGTCGTTGCAAAGCACAAACTCTCTGCCACGAACGATCAAGCAGGATTTGCCCAAGGATTACAAAGTTCAATTTAGAAAAAAATTTACCATTTTTATCATCCCCCTCCCCTCAATCACGCATCTGTAACGATACCTCTTCCGTTAATAACGCTAGCTCCCTACCTCCCCCCTCTCATTAGTAAAAGTTTAATTTGCTTTCCGGACATGTGGGGGCATATTTTAATACACTGACTTTGCTCCTTATTGCTCTGTGCTTTCACTGACCGAATTAGTCCATGGATTTTAGTTCAAAGTTAAAATGTACCCTATTAAACATGCACTACCGTAATGCAGTGTTCCGATATTACAAACCTCCCCTCCTTCATCAGGGTGCTTTACGTAATTTATAAACTGCCCTTTATTGACCGAGTAAACTGAATTAGGGTTCTGCTTAGTGGTGGTGTGGGGACAGAGAGGATTATCAAAAAAGGTGAATGATTGTAATAGCGTTGCCATAGTCAGTGCTAAGAGACACTAACCGGACATCTCAGAAACTAACAATTATGCCGCCCAACCACTCCTCAACCTCAATCCTGTTCTAATTTTAATCGGACAATAATCTTGCTGCACACACGCGTTTATGACGGTGCGTCGACGCTGTTCTTGACGACCTCTCTCTGTGGAGAACATTACTTCATATCGAGCGGTGCACATAAGCCTCCGTTGCAGTTCCGTTTTCTTTCACTGACACCACAACGTTCATGGCTGACAGAATCCGTTTCCCCAGTACATCGAGGTTTATTGAATGATTCAGTCGACGCAGCTTCGGAAAAAGGACGTGTGCACCGATCCTTAATGCTGGGTAACAGTTGTTGGCGTTCGCTCCATCTTGTTTGCTAAAAACCTCGTGCATTGGTTATCCTTTTGAAATGGGGATGCTGTGAATGAACGAGAATGTGATTTTGGGCCAACTTACTAGGGATAAAATGACTTAATTTTTCGATATCGAGTTTTAATAACTCTATGTACGTATCCAACATTATGACTTAATTGCACGCTACAATTACAGTGAAAAAAATAAATAAAATGCCATTCTTTTCCAGCCTTTTAAAAACATACTCGACTAGTTCTTTTGTAATGGTTACTTTGCAAATTGGATTGAAGTGTTAAAATAATGTATTAATCAATGCTTCGTTAAAAGTTGATAATGATTACTAAAAAATAAAATTTGTTTAGTTATATTGATACACTCATTTTGCAGGAGGCTACATGTCATTACAATAAACAATGGTAGAATTAATCTTCACAAATTCAAATTACCGAATAAGTTAAAAGCGAAGTCGGCCAGCATCGGAGATTTCAACTTTACCTTTTGGTCTTGAGAAAACTCCAGAATTAAACGGGCAACATGTACAGGACTTATAACATGGCACATGTCATGTTCTGCAGAACAACATGACCCTCTCTTGACCTTCGTACCATCTGTGGATCACAATGGCAACTATTCCGCTATCGCCAATAGAGAAAGTGTCAGGTTCCCGTTTGTTTCTGCGTCTTTCGAACCTGATCGACCGCCCTGGTCCCTTTGCTTTTCTTTTTTCGTATCGAAAGTTCAATCGAAATGTCCTTCACGCGTTTCGTTCTGCTGCACCTCGCGTCGAGCAACGAGTGGAAGGCTTCAATGGAATCCATACAATACCATGTATTATTTTTAATTAATGTTTATTTCAACTTCAACTGTTGTTATAAGATTCTTTTGTAAAAACATATCCAGTAAAAGCTCGTTTATCCCGACTAACCGGGACCAATAATGATCCGGATAACCAAAGTCTGGTAGGTTTGAGAAATAAGCTAGTAAACAATGTACAGTATGCAAGATTTTTTCCATGTATTCTTTGTGAAAATTCACATCTTTATTCTTAAGAAGCATATTGATGGTGGATCAATGCGATACTAATATAATACACGCATCGAAGATTGCTCACGGGTCCATGCCAAGGCACCCCCGAAGAACAAAATATTAAATTGCGTCGTCAACCTTTCTACATCATTCTAGATATAGATTACACATATACCTCTTAAGTTGTGATACCAATTGTGAATAAAGAGTATTCAGTTAAACTCACAAAGGTCGAGCCCGCGTATATAGAACTCCCGTCTACATCGAACCTCTGGTCATTTGACATTGGCTATGATTACCTGTGTAAAACCCTTATATCACGACCCCGTGTCTACTGAAATCCTGTTCCTATAGAATAATTTTGCACTCCCTTTTCCAATTCCCTCTCACTTAATAATAAATTTATAATAAATTTATTGTCAAAAAACAGTACAAACTGCGTATGACCACGTGGAGGAAAAAAAACAACTAATTTACTCTCCGGAAGCAAGCAAGGGACCATCCCATCAATTCCGATCAAGGGTCCTAAGGCAGAGGCGGATTCAAAAATTTAAGCAAAAGTTCCTAGATAAGATAAAAAGTTGACTGCGAGTTATAATACTAATAGAATGTCAATATGTTTGTAATTTTAAGCAAAAAATTACATGTACAAGTTATTATCGAACTATAGATTATTCTGAGTATAGTGTTTAAAAATCATAAGAATTGAAATAACACTAAATTCACGATTTATTGTTACAATAAACACGCCCCTAGACAAAGCCTAGAGAACCTGTATGATAAATCCGCCTCTACCAGAAGGAAAAACGGAGAAAAACCCGGACCAGGATGGGGTAATTCTAATTTTTAGAGAAAAATACCCTGATTGAAGCAATACAAGCGAAAATTTATAATTCTTTAAGTTGCTTTAAAGTTCGTCTATACACAAGCCGCAATATACGTATTTGCTTAGAATTATGATTTTTGTGTACATGCAATTGACGAAAAAATGTGATATCTTTGAGACTCATATATTGGTCGTGATTAATACGTGAGTGAACTTTCCGTAAAGAAAAGGTTCTCATAGAGAAAACAATATTAAATTGTATCATAAAATTTTTGTACTGGAAAGTAAAATTGTGACAAAAAAACACATAAGAAACTTTTACGGTGATATCGTTAATTAAAGAGGTATTGTAAGCTTGCGCGACTATTCTTGCTGCAGCTTGAATAAGTGAAGAATACATCCCACTTTCACCTTTTAACCACCCCACTTGAGCTGTACTGAACGAAAACATTTCCCACATACTATCGACTCCCGTATATATCGATCTTCGTTCTCACTCCCTTTGAGTTTGATGTATGTTGGTTTTACTGTATTTTTATAATAAAATTCATCTGGATTACCGAAGATTCGGATAAAAAAGGATCTGTTGTATATGTCCAGAAAGCCGAAATGTTCCTTTATACACACATTTATCACACGTTTAATCGAATAGAAGTGATAGGAACTGCAGTTCCGGAGTGTGACATGTCATGAGTTTTCTGTATTCAATCATATTTTATATTCTGACGGATTGCTTCCCTTTGTGCTCGTATGCACAGCAGTACAATTAATTTGTTTCAATTTTATACCACTTAATTGATTTCAAGCAGACTTCATTTAGTTTTATGAGACAAATTGAAAGTTTTAAAACAAAGCTCCAATTTTAAGAGTTGTACTTGCTTAAAGTTGTACACGGTTGTATATATTATCTCTGTAGACCCATCCAGGACTGGATTTTTCTCCGGTTTTCCTCAGGGTGGATTTTCCATAGGAGGGAACATCATTTAATACTTTTGTTATTATTAATCTCGAATTTTGACTGCACATTAAATCTACGATTCATTTTGGAATAATGAATTTATAATAGCATGTATTTAATTAATTATTTTTATTTTATAAGTATTAAATCCGCTAATACCCTTGGGTCGTTGATCGGAATCGATGGGATGGTCCCTGGCTTGTTTCCGAAGAGTAACTTAGTTTATTAGCCCCTCCTGGTCATACGCAGTTTGCAACTGCTTTTTTTGACAATAATGTTCATTTGTTTCAAATTTGGGTGAATACAAAATTAGGATCTGAATTTTTTATGCAAACACACAATCCAAGTTTTATACAAAAAGGTAATTTAATTAGTACGGTGTCGGTCTTCAGTTTAGTCAGTAATTTAAAGACGTAGTATGCGTAAACAAACAGTCTTTAATGTTGGAACAAATAGAGCATCTACTTGGAACAAAGAAATCGTGAACTAAAAGTGTGAGAGGATCGTGCCACTGTCTGCGAGCGACGTTGGAGGACGTTACTGTCGATCGTTACGAGTCCCAATTGCGTTTGCGAGTTACGACACCCGACTCCTGGCGCCTGAAGAGGTCCGTGAGGTCACTTAGTCCGTTCAGCCCGCCACTGGCACGGCGTCCTCGATCTATGAGGTTGCCTTCCCAGCGCCGAACTGATGAAGACTACGAACGAATCAAGGGCGGTTTTCGGAAGTGGAGGAAGTGATGCCAACATGAAGTTAGGGACGACTTTCGTAGGAAGAGAGTAATCTGACAGCGATTGTACAGCAATGCTTATCTGACAATGATTGTACAGAAAGAGCCAAGGAGACAATATTTTGTTTTCAATTTCCGTTATTTTTTATGTATCAAATACAACAGTTCAATTTTTCAACACACAAATATTATTTCTTTTTTTAAATTTAAATTATAATTATTTTATTTGATGTATTTGATCAAGAAAGTTGGTGTAAATATTTTTTGTTGTTTCTTATAAACTACATGTCTCACAGTCTACGCTTTCCAAAGCAAAACATTGCAGTGAAAATTACTTAGCTATTTCTCGAACCAAGTACTTAGCCGGTCAACGCCCTTCAACATCACATCCATGGTCTTCATTGTGGCAATGGGACAGCGTAATTAAGAGGCGTTAAACCAAAAATTAATCAAAACGCTGCTCTGAAAAGCTCTTTTAGAAGTGGTTCTCTGTGCCTGCCGGCTCTTGTAGCCGCACAGTGTTTGAAACGAGGTCCCTTCTCTTCCTCCAATGACCTTGGTACTACACAGATGAATCGTATAGTTAGTTTAAACATTCCTTTTCGAATGTAATATAATAGCGTCTTTTAGATTTTCTATAAAAAAAATAACATTCTCTCTGACGATCAACACGGATTTCAGAAATCCTTGATGGATAAAATCCTCAGGGTGTTTTTCTTGATTTATCTAAAGCATTCGATGTTATTTATCACGAAATTATCCTTTCAAAATTACAATCTGTTGGCATTCGTGGACTTGCGCATCAATGGCTGACTTCCTATTTAAAAGATAGATATCAACAGGCCGAAATAGCATATACTAAAAATAAAATACTTCAGCGTTGACTTTCAGAAACAAAGCCACTAATGCGGAGTTCCCCAAGGTTAACTTCTCGGCCCTATACTCTTTTTGTTGTATGTGAACGACATGTCGTCTTCCACATCAGATTGCAAAGTGGTTGTTTTTGTCGATGGCACTAATCTACTATGTAAACACGCCAACGCTAAAAAAGTTTAGTGTAACCTCCCAGCTTGGTTCCATGCAAATCGTCGCATTGTAAACACTGACAAAACTATGTCATTTCACAATATTATCACAAAATATCTATCCCAGATTTCTCTTTCGTTAAACGGAACACAAATAAAAACTGTTAATAATACAAAGTTTTTATGTCTTCATATTCTAGGCAATCTCAAATGGAATTGTAACGTTGACAATCTTAATTTCAAATTAAATAAATTGTGTTACGCATTACGAATCTTATTTAATACTGTTAGTCCACGTATTTCCCAATGCGTATATTTTGCAAATGGTTTCTCCCATTTACGTTACGGCATTACCTTCTGGGGTAATTCCGGTCAGAGTATTCAAACTTTCAGAATTCAAAAGAGGATTGTTCGGATAATTTGTAAATCTCATCCCCGAATCTCTTGTAAACCTTTATTCAAGGAATTAAATATTTTAACACTTCCCTGCATTGATATTTATAAAACTGCCGTGTTTGTTAAGACCGAATCACTGAAGAACCATACAAAACAGTTTTGTTCACGAACACAATCCTCGCAATAGAAATGATTTTCATCGTCCGCGAGTGTCAACTGCGCTTTGTCAAAAAGGGCCGTATCATTCGGGAATCGTTCTATATAATTCCCTGTCCAAAAATATAAATGATATTATTAAATTGAATCTCTTTAAATTCGCGGTTAAAAGCTACCTTCTGCACCAGTGTTTCTACACTGTGAAAGAATTTATTGATTTTAATAAAAATTAAAGTCTTCTTGTACTTTATCACGTCATTGTTGTAGTACTTTCAAAATATCTGAAACAATTTCAAAACTATTTTCCTGCATGCTAGTATTATGTCTTATTATTCATATAAATTTAGTTGTATATTTACTCAACACTGGTACAGTTGTGCACATTAATTCTGTAATCCTATACTGGGCCGGGTTTTTCTCCGGTTTTCCTTCGGGTTGAGGTGAATATTTCCTAAAGACTCGCTAGGTTCTTGCCTAGAGATGGCATCAATTAATATAATTATTAGCGAATTTAGTGTTAATAGTTAAGAATAATCAACAATTCTTTCCGAATTATTTTTAGCTTGATTATAATACGTACTTGTGAAATGACTTTTCTGTTTTATTAAATACAATATTTGTTGGTATTTGTTAATACTATGACATGTGTCAAACAATTTTTTTATCATTAGGAGTATGTAAATGTCAAATGCACCTCTACCTTAGGGCCCTTGATCGGAATTGATGGGATGGTCCTTTGCTTGCTTCCGGAGAGTAAATTAGTTTATTGTCCTCCACGTGGTCATACGCAGTTTGTAACTGCTTTTTGGACATTAAAGTTTATTATTATTATTATTATAAAAAAACACATTTACAATGTAGCATATTTGTTAATGACGTGCATTATCTTTCAAATCTTAAATTTTGTTCCATGAATGTGCTCTTATAATTTCGTTGATGAATATGTATTGTACGCTAAGATTAAATATATTTTACTAACAATTGGCATGAAATTCATGAAAACACTTTTATCTTCATAGCCTTTAGAAAGCATCATGCATTTCTAGACTACTTATACATATAAACTAAAGCACATTTTTATTGCAATTCCCTTCTTGATATTATGAGGGAAAAAGTTATTGATTTTGTTTTCCTCTGCTTCAGGTAAGAAGAATGTTTGGTGTTTCTCTTGAACAGCAACTTGAGTAGTTCCAGAATAGTACGTATGTTCTTCCTTCTTAATATTCTTGTCATTACTGCCCAGTAATTCTTGGCATTACTGGCAGTATGAACTGTTTCACTATATTGTTAGGAGCAAAATGCGGAATTTAAAAGTCCGATACATTCTCCGAACTATAAAATTAGTTCATCCCATCAAAAAAACTAGTATTTTAAGACATCTTTTAATAAATGTGTGCATCACACACAGTGATATTATGTATAATATAGTTGATGCAATTCTGGAACTTAACCTGCACTTTGCTCGTCGTACTTTTTTTTCTGAAGTGAGTTTATTACAGGNTCGTCGTACTTTTTTTTCTGAAGTGAGTTTATTACAGGTTCAATTTATTTTTAACACATACATCTGATGAGAATTTTCTACTCATTTCACACACTTTAATGAGTGTTGCGGGATATTTTCTTTATATTCACTACCAATGTCACACAATGTGACATAATGTATGAAATTAATATTGTCAATACAGCAATTAAGAATGTATTGAATGTATGAAAACATGGTAAAATAACTTCTATCACATTTGTAATAATATTTCCATTTTAACTATTATTTGCTTGAGTGGATGCACCTACTCGTTATGAAAGAATGGAGTAAGGGATATATTATAGTTGATCAATTATTACCGAATGAATAAGTATTATCGTTAATTCACAATGGAAAATTCTTGTCGTCTATTAATTTACATCTCATGAATATAAATTTTCTGAAGCTTGTATATACAATTTAAATGGGTTGAAATGAATTTCATTTTCAAATGAGGTTATACAAAAGACTTAATCTTCACAAATAAATGAAAATTCAACTTCTACCGCCTGGGAATTAAAATATTTGAGATCTAAATACATTGTATCAACATAAAATATGTAATTTAATGATGTTTTAGAGAAACTTAGCTAGTCTGACATTTGTGGTCGAAAAACAACTTATTTATTCAACTGAAGGAACATATATTGCAGCAGAGTTAATAAATCTCTTTCCAGCATTTAGGGAATTTTGCTCGAGAGCCAGAAAGTTCTTAAACTCTGCTGATCCTGGGTTGGAGTTTGAAATCTGGTGTGGTCCTATGGCAAATGTGTAAGCATGGAAGAAGTAAATAGCTATCCTTAGTACACAAAGATTCTATTTATATATACCAACATTTTTTAAATTATTGAGTTGTGGTATTGTAACCGTACTTTCATTGGGGCTGTTAAGCAGAGATATTATGGTTCGTAAATGGTACTGGATACTAGATAGCACAAAATATTGGTGCGATGTAAAAGGAATCAAGGATCTGTCTACAATAAATATGTCTTCATGAAAGTCTTCTTTCGTTCTCGTTGAAAGAATCAGTTTTACGTATAATTTAAAACAGACGACTTTGATAAATTTATAAAACAAGAAAACTAATTATTGATTCTTTAGTCACTTAAGACACTTCATTACATCGTTTTTTAAAGAGTCTTGACTTTAAAGAGTAGATTATATTGAGATGCCTGAGGACAAACCTAATATGTAAAAGACGTAAAACGAAAAAGATCATAAAAAGTAGATATAAAAGAGAAGTTAATTGTGGTGAGGTGTATAGAGATGGTGACTGAGAAAGTGTAGCTTTCCCACATCGCACCGAGTAAATGGGAAGAGGTCTATAAATCTCTGAGAGAGGATGATAAATACATTTGGTTTGCAGATGCAGACGCTCCTTGACGTGTGTTTTGCACCGGTAACCCTCTCGCTGCGTGTGTGTACGGTCCAGGCGACAAAATGTGCTCAGAGAGGATCTGTGATGGTGCCTATGGTTTTCTCATGGAGATCGTGCGAATGCGTCCTGTGCTTTCATTTCTTCATATATATTCCTCTTCCACTCTGGAATCTAAATTATGTTGCAGTATTTGTAGGTTTGTCGTGTCGTGCTTTCAGTGTGCGAGTAGTAACTGTATATTAATTCGAATTATCAATTATGCAAATTAAAAGCAGCATACCAACAACAACAGATTTTGCTAATTACGAGTGCTAAAGTATGACTTCAAGGATACACTAACACGATGGAATTCCCAGAATTCATTTTTTATTTCTTAAACAAGATATCTATTTAATTTAGTGAAATTTGTTGGGGTCACGGTAAAAGGACATTAATGTGACCCAAAGAAATTTTACTAGAAGGAGTAATTCATGTCGATAGAAATTATCGTATCTGACGATCATATTCCGATTAGTGTCAATACGCATATTATTTTGTACTGATTGGTGCTTTCTCGTTTTTCAATATCACCTCGCAAATCATATATTCTGGAGTAAAAGTTCAAAGAAATGATCAACTACAACAATATCTGTTTTCGTTGACTTTGTTTTTTATCTCTTCCCATTTTCGTCTATTTTTTGCCTCAGTTTTCTACGGTTGACTGGAATTTTGTCAGCCTGCCCATGTGACCTTCTAACTAATTTTGTCAAAGCAAAGTTGGGAAACTAGCTTAATGATGTTTTTCCCCATTTTAGGCAAATTTCATAGATTTGAAGAATAAAACCCCTTGGGCAGTTTTTTTTTTGCTTGACATGGGTAATTCTCACTATTAGGTTTTTTAGTACTACTTATATGTTGTTTATTTTTATTGACTTGAAATTTACTAAAAAGTTGTTACCAAAATAGACCTGTGGCCTTTTTTATAGATATTTTAATAAAGTTAGTTTTTAAAACGGAAGCTAAGGTATGTCAGCTAAGCTACGTTCTCTGAAAATAGTTATTTTTTCTGAGAATAGTTGGTTAAGTACAAAATGTGCTATTACTTTTGCAGACATGAAAATGTATGTTGGTCATTTATACCTGGACAAAATAATGAATTTTACCCCCTAAGTGAAAAAATATTATTGTTTGTCAAAATAATAAGAAACCTGCTCTGCAAAATGTGTTCCCTATACTAAATCATCTCGTATCGGAGTGAGAAAAAAACTGAACAACTCGGAAAGTANAAACTCGAGCAACTCGGAAAGTACATATATCACGATACAAACTTGATAGCAACATGTCAAGACTTTCAGAAATGGAAAAGAAGATTTGACAAATGGTGACTACACAAGAAAAATGTATTTCTTTACATGCAATGACAGGGAAAGAATTGTATTTGAGGA
Organism: Laupala kohalensis; assembly: GCA_002313205.1. Lineage (NCBI taxonomy): Eukaryota > Metazoa > Arthropoda > Insecta > Orthoptera > Trigonidiidae > Laupala > Laupala kohalensis. Next base: position 339,183 of record NNCF01126298.1, read on the forward strand.
AGACAGGGGAAGTGTTATCCAACAGATTCCGTGTTAAAAGCGGAGATCCCAACGTTGTGCAGTTCAAGTGACATGCAATGACAGGGAAAGAATTGTGTTTGAGGAAGACAGGGGAAGTGTTATCCAACAGAGTCCGTGTTAGAAGCGGAGATCCCAACGTTGTGCAGTTCAAGAGACATTCCCGTGTAATAGTACGATTGTGACGTCTCTTGTACAGGTCCAAATTGAAGGCAGCTGAAGGAGGTGGGTATCCGACGGATCTGTGAGGAGGGTCGCGGCTAGAAGGCAGAGACGACAGCATCGATCCACACCAAAGAAGCAGAGTGAATGAAGACAATGCGAAGGGGGAGAGGGAGATGTCGCACAAGTCAAGTTTCTAGTCCTCCACCTTCGTGATACGGCTATCTTGTGAAGTAAACGCTATGACGTTTTGTCGAAAAATATTCCTAGCAAAAATATTTTAATTATTGAAAAGCATTTATTTCTATTGGATTAAATATTAATAAGTTCCGGAAGTAGCCAAAATATACCCCGCGTTAAAAATTTATATAATAATAAATAATATTGTAAGGGGAGGGAATGTAATTCTGATGTAATTGAAACCAATACGTCAGCATGTTGAGATATTCCAATTTTCATCTTTTTGTGTTCGTGTAATAAGTTATTGTTTCGATAATATTGTTAATGGTGATTGAAGTGATATCTGTGGCAGTTCAAGATTTTGTTTTAAATTTTGAAATGATAAATTAAGAAGAAGTAAAATTGGGGACCAAAGAAAAATTATAAAAGAAAAATAAAGGAAAAATTAAAGAGTATAACAAACATATCGTGATTTGAGCTAATTGTACGTACAATCCTGTTAATTTCTGAAATGACCTGTTTATATATTAAAACAAATAGTACATACCATCAATAATTAAAAAATGAGGAAGGAAAGTAGAGAGACTACGTAGAAAAAGTTGAAGAGTGGGAGGTAAAGGAGAAGGTAACGGGGCTCAACGCTTAATGAGAAAGGGGGAGGTGCTCTGAGGAGACGAGTTACCACGAAGGCTGTGATCAGAGGCTATATCTTGGGCGAGGTACCCAGAGTGGATTTCTGCCTGAACAACTGACATCATCCCTTTCGGGTCCTGCTTAGTTCTCCTTGTCTCTTCCTCTCTAATCCACAATCACAACCAACCTACGTTCAATCTGACCTCGGCCAACTCTGAACTACTTCCATCTCAGATAATGTTGTAACCATTCACTTGATGTTTTAGTTTCATTAAATACTTTGAACGAAAAACAGCTATGATACTTATAATATATCTAAATGGAAGCATTAAAACTCCCGCTGTTAAGTGAACCTTTATCATTAATATTCTTTTCTTTCATTTTGAGCGGTGACCAATTAATAAACATGTGTTCGCTTTCAGGTTAGTTATAGAATTTATTTGCTGAGTAGGTATAAGTAAAAAGTTACTATAAAACTGTATTACGAACGTTGTTTTAAAATAAGAATTACAGTAAAATAGTTGTCACTACAAAAGGTATCATCCTTATTAATTCTATAAGTTGCGAACATTTACCAGATGTTTGAATGTTTATTAAGTCTTAGACTCCTTTAAAAGTCATATTCAAATCGCAATGAATGCCTTTCTCGTGACAGTACTTGGAGGTATTGATATATATTTTGTTTTGAAATGTTGAATATTTTTAGTACTACAATTTATGATTTGTCACGATTAGTGTCACAATCTGTTTATAGAGCATATTTTACTATGGATGGAAAGTATAGTGGAAAGAACTTTACCCCGAGAGGTGATTAACCGTTCATAGTTGCTTTCTCTTATTTTCATGTCTTTTTTATACGAAATCTTGACATTGACTAATCATGTCTAGAATAAATTCATTATTTCGTTACTTCGAGTTGTTTTGTTGGGTGTAGGTAAGCTGTTACATAATGTATTGTTATAAAGCTTTTTAGGCTGCATAGCAATGCTTTTTTATTATAAATCGTTGGCCATCTAATTTTCATCCATCAATGTGTCTTATATTGACAGAATAGTCCACGAATCCAGTTGATTTATTAACTGCTTGCACTTCATTTACATACTGCTCCAAAGTATTTTAGTATACCCCTTGTGTCTTAGGTATTGGTTGTATATTATTTTATTGCGAAAGTAAGATCTCTCCTTCAGTGATATTTCTGCGGTATGCAAATAACTCTGATAAGGATTAATTTATTGGAAGCTCATAAGAGTAAATGCCGTCTAATATGTATCAGGGAATAGACTTGTAGCAAATAGACTAGTACTAACGTTGGAGAGTTGTGGACGTTAACCGGTTTCTGGACGTAGACATACGACAGAGATCTGCTACAAATAAGGTCAACAAATAAAATGCTTTTTGTTTGAAAAGAGTTTTAAAAGTGCGTACGTTCTGATATTGAGTGGATTTCATCGAAGTCCCATTTTATGGACTTTCCTCTGACTACTTTTAACCTATCTAGAACGGAAAGAATGGTTTCGAGTCACATATACTTTCTTATCATGTTTTCTTTAAGTTATATGGAAGTTTTAAAGAGAGAAGACGTACGTAGGCACAAAAAAGGTCTGATTCTTGTTTTGATTGTGAATTACTGCAAAACTCAAAATGGGATTAACACAAAGAGATAAAATTGTGGAATAAGATAACAATAAACTTCTAAATATTAAGGAATTCTTATAATATGTTTTTGACATTGTGTTGTAAGTTTGAAATTGAATGTCTTAAGAAATTGGAAATTTCCATTTCAATTATTTTAATATTGCATACCAAAACAACGGTAAAACTGCAGAACTCGAGAAACTCGTATTTATACTCTATTTCCTAAATAACTCATTTTTTGTCTATTATTGCAGTTCTGTGAGAGTTTGCTGGCTTAACAAGGAGCACTCATTTTCTTTTTAGTTTTATAGAAACTTTCACTCGTAGAAAACTGGGTAATTAAGTGAGAGTTGTGTTTTGTGAATAACCATACACATAATTGCGATTTCTACAAATTAGGTCTTAACTTTCATGGATTGGGGCCAAGTTGTAGTACAGTTCGTCCCTGTAGTCATTATACAGGAATTCCTTATGCGCTTGTTACTATTTAAAACTCTCAGCGATAATTATTTTTTATCTTTTCACGAGAGTGCAAAAAATATTACAGATTTGAGAAGAAACCCTTCCAACTTATAAATATTCTAGTATAATCATGGTGGGTGTACAAAAAATGGAAAGCACTTCGTAAAACAACTTGTATAGGAATAAATAGAAATAAAATGAATTTACTGATAAAATACAGACACGTAGATGTTTTTTTAATACTTTGAAAATTAAACACGGTTAGTAATGAGCAAAACCTGTGAGTAACTATTATTTATTACAAAACGTTGTAAAGAATAATCGAATGGAAATGTTTTTTCTTTATTCAATTTTCTAAAATTCTTTGATTGAAAATATGTACATCGTGGAGAAATGCGTTGTAGAGGAACTTACCTTCCACCTCCTCACCTTCCACCTCCTCTGTCATGTTCCTGATCTACTGCATTCAGAATCTTCGTAAAGAAAACCTATCCTTCGCTCTCTCTCTCTCTCTCTCGCACACAAAAGTCCTGAATTTTCCTCCCTGAATGATCCTTTCCCGCATTTTGATTCCGAATGTTACGGAAGGGTAGTTAAAACATTTTCTACCACGTACTGTAGAACGGGAGAGCGTGAATGGAGTTTCCCGCTCGGAACTAATGAGTGAGGTTTCTAAACTATTGTTACCCACACCAACTCCAGACCAAGAGTCTTTATACTACCGGACAACGAGACATCTCTTCTGCTCAAACATTTCATTGAAAATGTGGATCAGTGGTAGACCAAGCATGATTGCCGAGACCCCTCCATGTCATTAGTTAGACGTTATTCTTGAGATGATTATTCCCAAGAAAATAGAATTATATAGTAACGAGAAGCATAGTAATGGTTTCAGATTGATCAAACGCAGTTGGGTATTATAAAATAATAGTCATTTGCAAGGATCTGGGCAAGTATACGTAAATCTTATTGCGAAAGCATTTCTCAACAACCCTGGTTCTGCTCAGTGTTCTGGTGGTAAATCTTTCTCAAAAGAAATCGGTGCCAAACAACAAGATATCAAATTGATATGTGAAATATCATTCTTATTTCTGGTCAAAGATTGGCATGCTCAATAACTAGTCTGCATTCGTCTACACGTGCTCTTGTTTGCAATTGAATGAAACCCTGAACTCGGGAGATACACTCGCAGAACACCATGCTGATGGGTGCGTTCAGATATCGCAAACGCAAACGCTTCCCTCACGCAACCATATGTCCTTCTTCATTGTAGGCGTTTAGAAATAAAGTCTCTGATTTATCAACTCTGGAGATACGATCGCTTTCGTGTTGGACGAGTAATTAAGGTGGAACCGAAATGCTCAGGTTTCCTGCCGGTTTGTTAAAACATTAATTATTATTAAGTGAACCCTGTTTTGGACAGGTTCTGAAGTTGATACACACTCTGTATCCATGGTCGTGATCCACACCGATGGTAATTACGTATCTTCATTCCTTCATTATACTCTTAGTAATCAATGGCCAGTTCCATTACTAGAGTGGCTACTGCGAACCCATTACTTAAAACGTGGAATCCGTTACTTCCAAGGAGAAAGTGCCGATGCGAGTTAAAGTTGTGCGCATAAATACAGAGATTCATTCCATTATACCATTAAGAGATATAGTCTCTTATTATTCAGAAGCAGAACACTATGCCCTGGTTCGCGCTTGGCAACTCTTCGAGCACCAAAATGACTTCTATGCGTGACACTAAATTTTTTCTTTCAAACACCGCCTTTGATTCCTCATCGATTTGATACCCGCAAATTATTCTTAATGTTTTCAGTTATTTAAACCGGGTGTGATTTGTACCGTGTGTGATTTGTAGGTTGGTGAAGGCCAGTTCTGATAGTGTGAGACGTGAAAAATATTTTCAATTCTATTTTGGTAAAATATATATGTAACAACTATATAATATATTTTAAATTAGGTAGAAGTGGTGTTGTCTTATATTATTTTTCTTGATTCACAGTGCTCTTATTTTAGACAACACTTTAAATTGGACGTACAAAACACTTGATAGTTCGTAAATTTACATAACGTTTCGGGGAGATGTTTTCCCCATCTGTAATTTGTGGTACCAGTTCACTTCCTGGTATGATGTATGTCGTGGTGGGGGAAACAAGGGTCGATAGTACATTTACGTCTTTGTGTGTTTCTTTATCATGTTTAATGCTGTATCATAACTTGAAGTAAATATATTAGATTCAATTTGTGTGTTCATCACTCTGTTCATTTTAATGTTGATTGATTCTGCTATGAGATTTTAAGAACACAACCATTGAGGATTATGAACGAAATAAAAACAAAAGAATCATACCAGGAAGTGAACTGGTACCACAAATTACAGATAAGCCTCAGTTCACTCTGTAGGCCAACAACAGAAAATAGACGATGACAGAATGACTCGAAAATGTACAGGAACCATTCATACCATGTAATTTTGACAAGTTAAATAATTTTAACGCGATTATCACATGCATCATATGAGCGTGCAGGTTTGTACTTTTAACAATTTAAAATTCAATAATGAAAGATTTTAAAATTAAATAACATGTTATGTGAAGTGTTGTTCTGTAATATGTCTAACGGAATGTTTGAACATATGCCTTTCTAGCAAGATAATGTATGCAATGGTATTCACACAAAGGACTTAGTACTAAATCATCAAAAGAAGCCTAAAACATCTGAAGATGGGGAAAACATCTCCCCGAAACGTTATGTAAATTTATGAACTATCAAGTGTTTTGTACGTCCAATATAAAGTGTTGTATAGAATAAGAGCACTGTGAATCAAGAAAAATATAATATATTTACTTTCTTCTTCAATGTAGCTTGTATAATTTTAGTAAATACCTAGTAATTGGCTCAATTCTACTTTTCTATCTTTCATAAAGTTTCCGTTCTTGATCTCTTTTGGCCCTTAAATATTTTTTTGTTATAATTTTTATATTTCACACTTTACTTGCTTTCACACGCATCAGAGAAACTCCTCTCTATTTGTTAGTACTTCTTGCCAATGTTATTTGTTCTAAATTACAGCACATTTTCGATAGCATTTCTGGTTTGTTTTCCCATTTCCGTGCCATCAAGCGTGCTAACACTGCTATCTCATGATGCGGTCAATGGCTTTCCAATTCACCCGTCCATGTACACAAGCGAGCATTGTGGACACGCCAGGTACCCACCACCCTCGCCGCCGCGTCCAGTTCACCCGCTCCGAAAAATTAAGGCGTTTTAAATTAAAAATTAATTAAAACGCGCTCAGAGCACCGTTGTAAACAACGACGGCCTGCCGGACCGCGGGGCGCACGGTTCGACCCCCTGGCGGGGCGCGTGGGGGCGGAGAGGAAGCATATCGACCGTGCAGAGCGGCGCTCCCGCAGCTGTGACGGGGGTGCCAGGAATGGCGGGGTGCCGTCGGGTCACGCCGCTGCCGACACTGTCAACGTCACGACGTCAGCGGCACCGCCCTCGTTACCTCGCGCGCCGCCACCTCAGCCGCCGCAGAGGAGTGCGATTTGTTTCCCGCGCTCAGCCACGCCCTGGAAGCGCGTAATTAATTTTAAAATATTCATTACGCTGTTGGCGCAACGCAACCTTGGCCCCGCGGGGTGTCTGACAATCCACGTTGTGGCGCCCCGCGAGCGCCGCGTTGTTTTCGTGGAATGCTTCGCGAAGTTGCTAAGTATTTTTCTGCGTGTGCTCTGACGAAACAAGGAGAATTTGAGATTTTCTAAAGGAACTCGGAACATAAATCCCTCACCAAAGTCTCGCTTTTGTGTGACACACTCTATTATGAGGGGGAACAGGGTATAGAATTACGGAACCGAAGTCCACGTTTTCTCAGGTGCTTCGTTTCTGTATGTTTACTGTATCTAGGGTGAATAATGGTGATCGTATATCAATATTATGATTTTTGCATTCTTACAAATTAAACTTCTGAAGGAAACTACTCACGAGCATAACAATACTCGTTACTTTTATTTGCAATGCATTCGAGATAAACTTCAAAAAAATATTTAGAAATCGCAAACCAAATGAATTTTGATTTATTTGTTTCTTGGGTTGTCAAGGACATTATTTATTGATTGGTTATCACAAAGTGAAATTGATTACTTACAAATAAGTTTTATCTTCCTTTGAAGAAACTTCAGTGTAATAAATACTTGAGACTTGTAAAAAAGTTGAGAACAATGGCTTTTTTTAATTCTTCAGGTCTATCAAATAGGGTAGTTCCACGAAAAAAATTCTGTAGTTAATAAAATTTTATTAATTTTTAATGCAGCAATTTACATATTTCATCAAACCTCATAGAAAGAAAATTTGATATATGTTTAAAATAAGTTGAATTAAAAATGTGAGACCAATTAAAAACATTGCATCAATATAATTCAGGCATCTTGTGAGTTTTTAAATACCAAATTAGTTTTATATTTGACCATTGCCGTGGACTGTTGTTTTCGTTAAAACCGTAAAAAACTTTAATTTGGCTCAAGAAGTTTAAGATAAAATATTGCGTCACAAAGATATTATTAGACTTAATTTTCAAGGAATATGAAATAAGTAAAATAAATGACAATACTAGTTCACAGTCTTCACCTATTAAAGAAATTAACCCAAAGTTTGGAGAAAGATAGCTTTCTCTGTTAAATTAAAATATGTTTATTGTGTCTGACGACGCTGGAATAACCCCACGAGAGGATGTCAGGAAAAATCGTTTATTACGTATTCATTCATTTATTGGGCTTAGTTTAGCCTCAAATTATGTTTACTCAATGACACGTTATTTGAGGAAACTTTTTATTTCTTCAAGGTTTTATGACTCTATAAGGAAGCCTTAATAACTTTTTTATCATTATTTTCTTTCTTGGTTCGTGCGGACTCGATTAAATACAGAACACTGAATTTTCTAGGAAATGGAGTTTGAAGTTCCAGCAATATATTAAGTTATAAAATGAGTTGCCAACAGGCAAACAGCTTGGTGGAGTCCTAAACGACTGTCGATGTAATAACGGATGAAATCTTTATTAACTAGTATGTAAATAAACACACTGTGCTTGGTATCTGGAAACGAATGTCAGACGTTTAAACAAGATTTTCTTCATGTAAATTTCATTTACTCACTTCTGATGCAAAGGGACTTTTGAAGCCGTTTGTCAACAACAAAAATCTAACTTGTTTATTTTAAAATAATGTTCGATAAATGACTCTAATTCATGAATTTTTAAACAAATTACAGATTTGATCAAAGGAAAAATCAAATATGGAAGAAATATATTCATAACGAAACTTAACACGTTGGTACGTGTGAAACCGGTTATTAAGTGCATACAGCATTGTGCGCCGCGTGGTTCTCTTATCTCGTATATGGGGATGTGCCTCAGGTCTTCCAAAATTTAGGTCTGGGAGTATACAGTTGTGGAAGGCGAACGGGTGGTGTAGTGCTTAACACCCCTGCAATCAAAACAGGAGTCCCGGGTTTGATTCCCAGCTCGTCGCTATTTTCACCTGTCTGAAAGTTACCACACATATCCACATGTAGGGTACACGGAAGAATTATATGCAATTCTACAGTATATCATAAGACAGTTTAACATCAACCTCTGCTTGAAAAACAAAGGGGAAACACAATTTTCAAAGTGAATGGTAACATCTCAATGTTTTATCGGTTAGAATTACGTCCACTTGAAGTTCTGTGTTGGCGAATGCTTTGCGGCATAGTTTATTTTGTGTGCAGGAGCATCCTGTTTTGAAAGGAGTGGTCAGTATACTGCGTTCAGAACCATTCGATTTATTTAGTGTTCTACTCTGATTTGTATTTGTGGACGGAACGAGAAGGAACAGAAGTAAGAAAGACTGCTACAGTGTCACTGTTCGTTACCAATAAATCAACTGTTAATTGTGGTTTCAGATGAATCAAGGGTTATTTTCTTCATGTAAGATTACATTTTTGATCAATTTTCCAAAACTTTATCAAAAATAATCTCATAATGGATTAAAAAATTGAGCCCCCAAGAATATACATTTTTTATATTTCTTGTTGAACAGCAAATATAATTGTGGGAATCACATTTATCTAGGAAGTTATTAATATATTTATAATTAGATGCTATGTTTTATTGATAAATAGTTCATTTATATTTGCACATTTACGTATTATCATGCACTTTATAACTTCCTCCCTCCAAAAAAGACAAAAAATACCCAGTACATTAATGTATTAGAATGTTCATTATGATCGTACATATACATGACAATATATCGAAATAAATCACCAACACATTAAAATTATATATCATGGCATATATACTTTGACATTATTGGCTTACTTTTATTTATTTCCCAATTTCTAATTGGGTGCCAAATAAATATCTCAATACCAATTTCAAGTGCCAAAAAACGTATATTAACTTAAATACTTTGGAAGATAGTGTTTCATCCCATTTAGACGCAACAGAAACATTTCTACATTATCGTATTTTTAATTCAAGTTTCACCATAATTCTCTTTTCAAACGAGCTCGTCCTGCTTTTACACGTTCTTTGAACTCAGCAAAAATAGTTGAAGTCACCCAAGGGAGACGTGATTGCCTCTCATTGGCTGCAACGCAGTTAAAGCATCGGGCGATTTCGTCCATCGACGCCGACTGTACAGGCAACTTGTGGGCTATGGATGGCCTTGATTGTGCTCACTTTTTTGGAATGATGGCCATCTTGGAAGAAGAATTTTGTATTTTGTTTTCGAATTTTACTTTGTCATAAAATATTACTTTAGGACACGCACTGCAATGATTAAAATTTAGATAACCGTTTCAACTCGACTAATGTTAGTATTTTCTTTGGTGATCAGAGTTTCTGAATTGCAGTAATATATTTTAAAATGCACCCATTTAAAAGAAATTGTTTGATAGTTTTACCAAATAGGTTGCCCCAAAAGTCGCAATAGTCGTTAGAAACACGTGGATGAGTAAAAGCAGTTTACGAAAAAGATGTTAATAATAATAACCTATAATCTTCGTAGGACTTTTTTTGTTTATATTTAGTTGAAAAAGATTAATCACTTGGTTTGATAACTTTGAAGTTACTGACGAAAAGAAAAGAGTGTAAACAATTTCATTTTGTGAAACAGTATGTCCAAGATTAAGGTTCCTGATATTTAACAACTTTTTCCATAGCTAACGGAATTACAGAGAGAGAGAGAGAGAGAGAGAGAGAGAGANCATAATCCCACCATATTTCATATACTTTAAAACCTTACTAAAATATCTATTTGTCGCTATTGTCGAAAAAGGCAATATATCTTGATACTTCTGAAAGTTTAATATTCGTACCCTATACAAATCCCTAAGAGAATCTATGAAACGCTATATTTGATAGTTTGTAAAGGTCTGGTTTGGCACCAATACCTTATAAACACACAGTACAACAGTTAAAAAATATATACGCTTATATAAACTTGTTTGTCTAGGACAGATCACGTCTCCGTAGACAGAACTACCAATGTTTCGGCCATCTTGCTGTGGCCTTCGTCATGACAATTCGAACAGGCCTAAGTCGCTGTCGTATTCATACTGATTCCGGCCGCGGAAGTCTACGTTGACGCAATGCGCCAATAGTTCAATTTTATATATTTTTATCATTCTACTCATTAAATGGTGTTGCATCAGAGGAGAAATATTGTGTTAATGGAATATCAAAATAACACAATGATATATTTGTTTAAAATCATTAGCATGAAGAATAATTTTGTGTTTTATGCTATACATAACTCAATACAATACGTTTATTATCGAATAAGTGATACGATCATTCGTTAGTCGTTAATTTTTCATTAAGCGTTCAATAGATTTTTCACTGAGCATAATTTAGCACTTTTGACATTAAAGAATTGACGACTATTGTACCTTTTATAGCCATTTCCATGAATTCTGACAAAGGAAATTTTCTTATAAAAGCAGTACTGTATTCGAAATTCCATTATTGGCTCGTCGTGACCACAATTCCAGAAAGCCTTGAAAGCATCTTTATATTAACAATAATAGTAAATTCACGTTTTCTGCGAAACATCTTATCTGATGTAGTATTCACATGAACAGAAAGAGCTTTAATATATCACAACATATACAAAACTTAATTAAGATTTTTTTTTTTTTTGCGTAAGTACGTATGGAAATGATAAATATACATATGCCACGTGTGAAAAAGAAAAAAATACCTAATATATAGTGAAAGTTTGTTCCCCAAGACTGGCATTTATTGTCTTCAGTTTAGTACTTTAAATGTATGATTGTTTCAATATACATAGTTTAAAAATAAAGTGCTGTTGGCTGACACTCCTCACCAATTCCTCATTACTTCTGTATATCATATAATTATTGCAATAAAAATGTTTACTTTTGAGTCTCTCTCTCTTCCTTGAGTTGTGGATATAGCGCATAAATCAGAATTAAATACCAGAGTGACACTCGTGCTACTATATCTAGAATTATACAACTATTATTTAATGCGGAGCATCATGTTATTAAACGTTCATTGAGGATTAAAAGCATCTGAAAAAGAATTTCAAGACGATAAAAACATTAGTTGTCAACATACAACGGCTGTAGAACGGAGCTAATTACGCTGCTTCAAAGACACATAGCGACTCGCCACCATAAAGTAACCAGTACTCCTGCCTCATTAGGATGTATCCAGGTAGTTGTATTTGTTATAAAATCAGTCTCATTAGATCCCTCACCTCGTATATATCAGCACTTTAACTACGACATCTCTAGCGCACTGCCCCAACTGCTATGAAGATCCATTTTGTCAACACAAATACCGCGAATTCTTTATCACTGTTTTCTGATCACATCTCCAGTGAGATAGACTTGCCTTGATTGTAATTCTTAGTTAAGTATTTAGAGAGTGTAATCCTCGAGATACGAGTCTCAGTTCGGAGCATGAATTGTGAGATTTATAGCTATAGAAGGCAGTTCAAACTAGAGATGACATTCTACGACCATTCTTTACCAATAGTTTCCCATAGTCTGACCCGGGTTTTTCTCAGAGGAGAGGCGGATTTTATACACAGTTCATAGTGGTCTATTGTGATACTTAATCTCGAATGTAGAGTTACTTTAATTGTTATGATTTATAAACAATATTTTGCTAATAATCTATTGTTTGATAATAATTCGTACATGTGAACTAACTTGTGTTTTATTGAACACAAATTTGTCGTATACTGTTGATATTATGACACGAAGCTAACTATTTTTATTCTTATTTTAGGAGAGTGTTTAAATGTTCAATTTGCCTATACCATTGGGTCTTTGATCGGAATTGATGGGATGGAGTCTTGCTTGCTTCCGGAGAGCAAGTTAGCTTAGTCCTCCACGTGGTCTTACGCCGTCTGCTTTTTTTTACTATTAATTTATTATTATCATCAAATATAGATATACTGAGCATTAGTATTAATATATAAAGGTGAAATATTGCTAATTTAAATTAAAATCATTGCTTATTATCATTTTCCATAATTACAAAAGAAGAATGTTTCCTAATATTTTTTTAATTCTTATAATAATCCTAAAGATAATGTGAAACCAATAGGTCACATATTTAGGTATTTAGTAATAAATTAATTGTCACCCATACATTTTTCTCTTCAAATGTCAACAACTGGCTAAGCCTGCGCGAATAATTCACATAGACACAGTTAAAGAATAAAAATTAGTCATGCAAAAACCATTGCACATACTTTTTTATATACGTTTCTCCTTCTGCAGCAGAGAGAGAGAAAAATTCTATTGTGAAAGGGTCATTTCTGGCGTGGTCCTCTATATTTTGGTCGCCTTCCAGTGGTCTATTCGTGCTCAAAGTCGCTAGATGAACTTATTACTATCTTTTTATTTAAAATTTGAAAGTAAAATAAATATTCAGAATATTATTTCGAAACATATAGCGACATATCAGTTTTATAAATATCGTAAAAGTGTATGTAAATGTAATTTCTTTGTAGACAGAAATTGATGTATTTTCGTATCTGCAGTACGTTTGCTGTTCTCCTATGTATTTTATCATTGTCAAATCTTCCATTTCAATTTACGAAAAGCGCATTCTATGTCTGCTTGGTCCATTTACACTGCTAAATATTATTCAAGCTTCTTGAAACAGTGAACTAATGTGTAAATGTAGCAGACTGAAACATTATTTTACTGCACCTATGGCAAACTTTTAAGCGAAATACCTGTAATGCGGATGTAATTCATACTAATTGAACTTTACGTACAGAAAATCTAAGCAAAATCGTTGGAGCCGTTTTGGAGAAACATTCAAAACAGTACTCTGACCTGCATGTGCAGTACCCTTCGTTTCAAAGTAAAAAAATACAGCATGTGCATCGACAACAAGTAAATTCTACCATAAATACGAATTAAATTGATTCATCCACTTATTCAGAATCGCTGCGCACAGACGGACAGACAGTCAAACAGACAGACGGACTGACGTTTTGCCAAAAACCACTTTTTCAGAAGCAGGGAGTGCCAAAACGGATGTTTCCGTCGAAATCTCGCTTTCGAATTTTTTCTCGATTACAATACTTTCTATATACTACGTATATGAGAAAGTAATATTAAGTGACCTTCAGAATTGTGAGTGCCATTTTAACCGAATATCGGCCATCCTCCAGCCCTAACTTGGCCTGAGGATGATTGATTTTTGGTAGAAAGAGCTCTCGTCATGCATATAATGAAAACTGGAAACGAAATGCCAGTTAAAAGTTCTAATTGTAATTCCTCCCTTTACATTTTACCAGAAGTACCAAATTGTGAAAAAAAATCTATGTAAACCTTTGATTGTGTAATTCAATATGATATCAATATCATGAAACCCCAATGAAAAATGAGACATTATACTAGTATACAAAAGAAAAATTTGAATTTTCTACAGAGCTAAACGTAAAACCTTCAGCACCCCAACAATACATATGGCTGGAGGAATCACGAGTTTGACGAAGTTTTATAAAGTACTTCGTACCGAAATTTTTGCTAGATTATTTTTGAAAACTATTATGTATATAGGATGAAATTAGAGTAGTGTAGATTCATGGTGAATATTTTGCCCAATTTTTGCTGGGAGGGTAATTACTTTTATTCAATTAAAACCGATTTATGTCGATAGAATGTATACAGTTTAAACAAAATTGACCCATGGTTATAGTTAATGGTAGAAAATGTGGAAGTCTTATTACAAGGCATTTCACCAAAAAGAAAGCAAAAATTTAAATATCCACTGAGCTTGTGGTTGCTTCCAGAAATTTTGGAATTAGTTTTCTTTCAGTAGGTTCAAAAACGATATTTTTTGCGAGCTACCATTACAAGTTAGGCATTTGCTCGACTAATTTAGAATGATATCCTATTTTAGCAAAGATTTCAAAGAAGTTTATGAACATGATTTATTAACAGTCTCCCAAAAAATGTTATTACAGATAAAAGTTAAAAAAAACATTCTCTTTTTGTAATATAAGTAGTGCTTGGAAACGTAAAAAAAACCTTTTAGAAGAAAACATTGTTATTGTATGTGAGCAGATAATTTTGCTGAAAATACCTGCACAAGGATGATGAGGTTCTAAGGACCGAATGTTTAGATGAATTAAAGAATGAGGAAGGTGGATGTGTGAATTAGCCAACAAACAATTTAATATGACACGCAATGTGAAAATAAATAATGAAGATACAAAGCTTAATTTCCACGATATATTGTGGTGATATGAGATGATCCGTTCCTTGAAATTCAGCTTGAATGGCGTGGGTCGTTGTCGAGTTGAATGGCTTTGAGATGATGTCCAGTTGTGTTGAACTAAAGACCGATGAATTGAAGAGATGATCTTCAAGTTGCGAATAATTCCTTCAGCTGTGTCCTGGTACAGGCTGAAGGAGAAAAAGGCGGCTTGCCTGCCGACTGATGAGAGTACTAAGGCGAAGTGGAGTTGACTCCGCAGACGAAGTTTGGAGAGCGAATGAATGACCACCTTATTCGAAGCAGTCTCTTGTTAGGCGCGGGCTGCATGTGCGATTGGTAGTTCGATCGTTATCGTGATGTCACAGCTTAACCACGTATCGATTATTTATCGATGTCGTGAATACTACGTAATGCTACGTAGGTTCTGTAGATGGTTCTGGCGAAGGTGCATCTTCGTGGATTACAAATATAATTGATAAATTAGTTTGTAATAAAACCAGGTATATTATGTTCAATCATTTCATCTATTTTTTTAAACTCAAAGGCGTAAAATGTGAATGGACCTATGAGGTTGGAAGAAATTGTCCACAGAAGTCTAACAATTGAAATGTGTCACTCATTGTGTACAAAGAGCATATGATTCATAGATGATTCACTTGTCTGATAACATAGCACGAAAAAAATGTCTGAACAGTATGTCTTCATGAAGTACATTTTTCTACGATGTGTAGTGAAGTTAATACTAACATTTAAATTTGTGACGTTTATTGAACTTTCTTTCGGGAGGCTCCCGCGGCGATTACTCGTATCTCACAGCTCTCGCGGGAGCCCTGAACAAAGTTATATTACAACAGCTGATAATGTGCTGGGTCTCTACAATGGTAGCTGTATGTATTATTTTCAAATAATATTGTTAAGTCTCATAAAATTAGATTTATACGGTGAATAAATTTAACGAAGTTATAATTCTATGGTGATACAAATTGTTGGCAAGATATCAGGATATAAAAATTAGGAACAGACTATGTAGTTTAGAGCCTGTAGTTTAACGAGTCTTCTGTCATTTGATTTACGGGAAGGAATTAAATGAAAGAAAAACACCATAAAAATTTGATATGCGATTGTAAATTCTAATCACTCTTTGATAGAAAGAATAACTTTCGCTGAATCACCACTTTTTTTCATCCTTTGGCCTTCTGACCACTCTTTACCTTCGAAATTTCATAAAACGCCAGATTCCGCGAACGTACTTGTGAGGTAATATTGTTATATGTCATACCTCTGCGGTGAAATATTTGGAGTACCGCACCTCTCCATACTTTGTAATTCGCAATCTCTCTCCGCAATCCGCTCTTTCGCTTCCTGTAATCCAACCACACAGTCTATTAACCATTTGATGTCGTGTATCACTTCGCCACACACAACGACTATACCACCTACTACGTAAACGTGTTGATATACACCGCCCCACAAAATTGGCGGCGCAGTAAATTTATCGTTCCATAACTTCTGTTTTAGAATGTATCAGAGTGAAACTTGGGCCGAGGAAGCTGCTATGTTTTATCAAGACATTCCGGTAGTGGGGGAGCATCCCTGATAGGTGGGAGTATAGTCAAACAATCCCTGAATAGGCCCCGAAGCTACCCAAGGAGTTCGCGGAGGGTAGAGCTCCGCAATTACCTGACCTCAGCACTAGAAAGACGAAATGTGGTCAGCATCTCGCTCCGACCGGTTTGACCCCAGGAGAGACCCTGGTACTCATTTTAAAGTAGGTTGTGTCAGTCTGGATGTTGAGGTGTGATGAAAAATCCCCACCTCACCGGGGATCGAACCCTATCATCCAGCCAGCAACACAGCGCTCTACGCCACGCTGACTCCTAGGTGGGAGTATAACTCCTTATTGCCAGAGAAACCTGTAAGTCATACGTCGATCACAGTAAGGTTCTATACTTCTTACAGGATCAAAGTCGCAAAGCTACCACAACCCGTTCAACAGGGAAACATATTTAAACTTAAGGGTGCAAGATAGCACTTTTCCCCATTTTTTTAAATAAAAAACGGGAAATAGTGGAGCGACTTTCTTGAACTTTTGTGTTCTAACATATCACGCGATTCCCTATCTTATTCACGTAAAATATTTTCTCGCGATCACTCAGGAAATTGACAAGGGAGATGAGTGTGGACAACCCCTCATTGGGGGGGGGGTTAGATGATGGGAATTAAATTTTTCATAAAAATATACTGCTTATGCCCAATGACACTACATGCAATGCTTTGCATCACTAATCAATCGATTTAAGCTTGAGAAAACCCCAATTTTCCAAAAGGAGTGAATTGATGAATGGTTCGCATAGAATTTCTTCCATTTAAGAAATAACATGTAAACCATATTCCTTGGACAAGCTCACACAATTCTGAGTAGTTATGGAACATCTGAAAAACATCGTTGTCAGAGGGGGTGGGGGAAGGGGGTAGGAATAGGTCATCAGATGTGTTTTTTTTTTAAATCTCAGTTACTAGAGTGCGCATTATTGAGTATGAATACGTGACACTATCTCTTCCCGACATTTTGAAGTGTGATATATGTGCTCGATTTTTTCCAAAATTGTACTTTAAGGGTATCCCAGCGCGATAGGGGCGGCGATACGGGAGTGTCTTGATAAAACACATGAGTTTCCTCAGCCCAAATTTCACTCTGATGCATTCCGAAACATAGAAGATATAGAGCGATGAATTTTAGAATTCTCCTCTGTTTGGCTATTTCATTTTGTATGTGTGATTTGTTTGTCCCATGGAGACTAATATTTGAAATCTCAGTATTTTCGTCTCGAATGCTTCAAATTCATGCAAAAGTTTGAGAAACGTTTTGAAATTAAAACATTTTATGGAGGACCATATGAATTCGTGAGGTGGTCGACAATGGCAGTGACCTTTCTGTGGATTATTCACAATATATTTTGTGTTGTATTTATAAATCAACAACGTTTCAACCCGTGTTTTGGGTAATCGTCAAGTATTCACAAATTGAAATACTCTTGTAAATAATACAATTATTTAGTTTATCATTTCTTTTAATAGTAATGTAGTGTTTCAGATACTTTCTGGAATCCTTTTAAATGCTTTTCGTACTCAACATTTTTTTTAGTATATTACCACATAGACTCAGTGGTCCCATCCTTGCGCAGGAACTATTCACTCCACCGACCTCTCACAGCTGGCTCTGCTCTCCAACGCCACATACTAGAGGCCACAACTATGCAAATAGATCGAGAGGACATTGGAAGCATGAGCCTTGCACAGAACCCAGACGGCACTGTCTTATCGCCACGCCCCACAGCGATGTAGGGAGGGCGCATGAACTCCCGCATTAAGCAATTGACTCTTAAAACCCCAGTAAGCTGAGTACATTTACTGAAGACGATCTTATGTTTCTCTTTTCTTAAAAATTATTTCGATTCTGAATCCTTTTTTTACGAAGAAGTATAATCTTCCAAAGGCCTTATCACGTTTCTAGAAAAATAAAATACGTTTTTTACCGAGAAGTATCACAAAGTCATATATTATGATGTATCGTCAAACACTTTTTGGCAGAAAGTTTCTGAACAAAATGTATAAGATTTACCTGCTGAGGTGGTTAAAACAATCAGAAATTGTTCTTCACCTGTGAACAACTGTACTTTCATACATTACCACAAAATACCATTTATGTACTACAATTAATAAAAAATACCAAATATTTCCACGCAAAAAAATATAATTCACAAAACATCGGTAGATATTATTTGAAAAGATTTTCCCCATTCAAATGAGTAGGAATTACTTATTTCAAAACGCATAGAATTCAAAAGAAAGTTCTAAATTTTACTCGTAACAATAATTTGAATAACGTTAAATAACGTCTGACATCTCTTCAAATATTTCTTTAACATCTCTGATCAGTGGCGGATCTAGGGGGGGGGTTAATGGGCTATAACCCTCCCCCCTTTGGGCATTGAGCTCTCAAAAGATAAAATTGAAGTTGATAAATGGCATACTTTGTAAAAATGTTACCAGATTAATAACAGTTATTAGTTATAATTGTTATTAATAATACCAGGTTAATTAAATTAATAATACCAGATTAATAAAATTAACAATACCAAGTAAATAAAATGAATAACACCAGATTTATAACATTGATAAATCATTGTTACTGTTATTAATAATATAATATTGTTAATTATTTATTTGATGCATTTTATGTAGAGATAATATTCATAAAATTTGTGTTGTAAAACCATAATTTTTAACAGAAATGCTTCCCGGTTAGCCCCGCCCCTTCATTATGATCTAGATCCACCGTCTCTGATTAAACATTTATCTGAGCGAAATTTGCGTAGAAAATTTGAAATTGCGCTCTCAAAAATTTGAAGTGCGTTTAAATTCTGAGAGTCATTTGCGTTGTTTCTCTTTGTTTCGTGTAAATTGCATTCTTTTTTATTCCTCCCCTGCGACGTTCCATTCACGATAGGTTATCTTCATTTCAGGGGCGAATTCTCTCGAAGCAAATCCTTACACATGTTCACTTTTATTTTCGTGTGCCATTCACTTGTATTGGCTTCACGCATCGAATACACTAATTCATTAATACGCAATGAAAAATATCAGTGTTCATCATGAACTTTTTTTACAATGCAGAAAGGACTCTTACATAATTTATTATTTATAGATCCCTTTTAAAGATCCAAAGAATAATACAACTCACTTATTTCACATTCACACTAAAATTTAATCTATGTTTTTTTCTGCTCTTGAGTGATTTCACTTTTATGAAATGCACTCGGGAAAAAATACTTTCAACTTCTCCTGAGAAACAGTAATAATATATGAAATAACTAAATGAGCCGTAAATTAACACGTGTTTCAGACACCTTAATAGGGAAGTTGTTTAACAAGAAAACTCACAACTTTGATACACAAAGCAACTTCACTTCAGCAACACCGCAACCTCTTGATTACTTGAAGTAACTTCAGGTGAAGTTTACTATACACAATATTCAAAAGTTTCATATTTTACCTTCGTACGAACTGAAAAAGTTGGTCCGTAATTCATACCTAAAGAAAGTAAAATGTCAAGTAGATGTGATTTTTCTGGTTATATTTACATTCATGCAAGAAAAGACACTTCAACTTTTTCTATCCGATAATGTAATTTCAGAAGAAGTTTGAGGTGAGGTTTCTCTCAGTCAAGAAAAGGTCCAATTTCTTGCAATCATGTACAACTTAAATTCTCATTAAAAAAAAAAAGTTAAGACATTGTAATGATAACCCTGATATATTATTAAATAAATAAGGATTTGGCGTAAGTTCTAATACTGTTAACGTCCGAAATATAATCAAAATAAATAAAGATTTACTACCTCATGATTTAATTTATTTTATCACTTAATGCCTTTTTTGGCAAGATTCACGTCATGAGATTCTGGCTCTTTCACCTTCCCGTTGGACTTGGGAAGGTGAGATGTTGGGTTGATAGGGAACTTATGGTACAGAACCGACATTTGTCTGGAGTAGGTTAGGGTAACCCCAGCTGAAAACTCACCTAGTTCGGCCGAGCAGGGTTTGAACCCACGCTCTATCGCATAGAGGGATCGTGGAAGCGAAGACGCTACCACTGGACCACCGCTATCGGAGATATGTTGGTATGGTGGACGTCGGTATTATGGACGAATGCACTAAATAAATGATATTCATTCATCATACGTTCTTAAATTATTTATTTATTTATTTGGCGTAAGAACCTTAAAAATATGTGCATGTGATATATTCGAGAAAGATCAAAATCTCTTCTGCGCCATTTCAATCTAAGTGAGAAAAGTTGAGTCTATGAGAAGGTATTCTGGAAATCTCGATTAAAAGAGGGAGGAAGACTCAGTTAAAGAGTTTGTGCCAAGGGGTGGAGGAGCAGGGGGTGATCAGCTAACTAACGCCGCCGCCTCCACCTGCGACCATGTGCGCGCCCACGGAATTCAATTACCTTGCGCGGGAGGAGTAAGTAGGGGTATCCAATAACCGCAATTCTCTCTATAGCCCACGCGGCGTCGCACTGTTTCCTCTCTCTAGTCTTCGCTCACATGTTAATAAACGTCAGATAAACGAAAATATGTGTAGCTGATGGAACCATCCCACATAGTCATATTTACGATGTGCAGCCATTGTTGCCAATATGATTTTTTTCCAATGCGGTCATATATCTGTGGAGAATACCGAGGCCATCGCACCAAAAATAAATGCCTTCACATTTTTTTTCTTATTTCCAATATCCTATGATTCTTTTGCTGACACTCATTCTGTGTTTCGACACTTAAAAGTACCTGATAAAATGTTTTGGGGCGTAAATATTACGTATGAGATCTTTTGTGCTGCAGATTTCGAGTTAAACTCTGCAAGGGTAATGGATGTTCTCAATGTTATTTCATCCTTCGTTCCATACATCCAATAACCATCATTATCAAAGAATATCAATTTGACGTCGACATGAAAACGTGTTTGTTATTAATGAATGTACCTTTACCTAACGATGACCGAATATCAGTTAAAACGTTACTAGTTAAAAATAAAAATTTTGATCACTTAAATGTCAGATGAATATTGCAAATCGTATTAAAACTTCAAACCTTCATTGAATTATTAACAGTGCGTGAAAATCGCGAGGAATAAATATTGAGCGAATGAGTCCGCTTCCTGGTGGACATCCCTCGACCTCGTCCTCGCCAAGTGGCCGCGGTTGGATTGCGAGAGTCGTCGCTGTTAAGTGCCGGCGCGTCCAAACGACGAGCGGTCGGCGCGGAAGAGAACGGACGCGCATCGAGTCGGAAATCGACGGAGTCCCCCGTCGAGGTTTTCATCGTCGACAAGTCGTTGCGATCGTGTTGCGATAGTTTTGACGACGGAGACTTTGCTGAGAACTTCTACAAACAACTGCGCGTCCACGTTGTTCAGAGGTGTGTGCGAGCTATTAAAAGTTTCTGTGTGAATTCACCCTAGATCTCTTGGTAGAATGGAAAAAAATTAAGGATATAATATTTTTTTAAATTATAATTAAGAAATAATGCGATTCCCTACATATGAAACTTTCTGATATTTAGTATTTTATTGATGGGTGTGTTGTTATTGATATTTTACATATGCTAAATACGTCTAAAACGTAATCTAAATTATACACTTTATCATCTCTCGTTCTATGATTAATGCGAGAAAATATTGGGAAGTCCATAAAATGTTAATAAAACGATTCGAACCCGTGTCCTGAGAAATGTTTCCCTTTTTCGCTGCAGCTACCATTTCGTTGTTCAGTATGGCGTGAAGAATGAGCCAATGACATTTTGAGAAACAGAAATAAAAAAGAAGGTGCCGGAGAGAAGTTGGTCGTATTAGATTCTGGACGTCGATTCTTGTGAAGGATCAGCCGCGTTGGATTTCTGCTACTGCCGCTGTCAGATGGCAGACACCTTAATGTCCGAACTCGCCCATAAAAGCGAATTCTTTTTCCCTCTTTCAACCCTTGCTACCTTCGGCAGATTTGTGCTGCAGAGCAGAATCAGACTTTAACGTTTCATGACACAAATTTATGAATTAGCAGAGTAAAAAAGAGAAAGCAATATTTTATAAATATATTGGAAAAATAATTATATATTTCTTTTTTATAAAAGTTTATTTTCATGGTTAAATAAACCAATATCTGTCTAGGAACAGCGGCTGTGTCACATTCGACTTGTATGTTAAAAAAAAAGATAGGTAGGGATAGCAGAGTCCATTAGAAATGGACAATATACGTTGGAATGATCAAAGTCTGCAAAAATTGGCGAAACATGGTGTCTGCATTATTTTTGTTCAACTCTCCTGAAATTTGTATTGAAATTTTTTAGAATACACAACAATTCCTCAAATATTCTCAGTTTGATCTTTTAATCCTCTCGATATTTAAGACTACCTCTCTTTTCTGCGCAGTTTTAGAATGTTGTTAGTTTCAACACGATGTTAAAAACTCTTCATTACAAATTATCCCTATATTAATTATTTCAAATTTCCTATATGTGCAAAATATCATGCATGCACTTGATATTTGTTATTTGAAAATATTGCAGAAGAAAGTACTTTTATTTCTTCAAACATACTTGGTTAAAGAAAACTAAGGACAGACTACGTATAAAATCTGCAGTACGCAATATTTACGATCCAAGAGGTTACTTTTGTAAAATAATTGGTACTTCTTACATTCGAAATTGCAACGTCACCCTCTTAATTGACATTATTAATAATTGTGTTTTGGCCTTTGAAATTCAGTTTATTAATATTGTAGAAATGTGTATTAATATGTCTCCCTTGCTATGTCGGGAACTTTTCCCAACCATGAATATAGAACTGGGGATCGCACGTGAAACACTCATTAGTGTTCTTCTAATTCAAAAACTTTTGTTAACTTATCTTGTTGTTATCATTTAAATAGTCCATCTTAATGGAAAAACGTGAAGAGAATATTTATTAATTTATTACATAATTCTAAACGTCAATAAATGCATGTATACATTCAATATGAATTCTTCTGTTTACTATAACTTATACTTAGTATGTTACTTTAAAGTCTTAAACGCCAAAATGAACATTAGAAATTCATCACATGATAATAACATTAAAAAGAATTCGAGTTGTTAATTAAATTTTTACGAGTATATCACATCTGATTTTGGTCTTCCCATATAAATGATTTGTTAGTCCACTATCATGCTAATAAAAAATAAATGTTCATTATCTATAACCCTCTTCTTTTATGTACTTTTGGTTTTCCGCGTACAAATCCCTAGAGATAAATTGCACGTAAATTTATTGAATGACTAACCTCATTAATGCTCTGCGTGCCGCTGTATGTTTTAATATCTTTCAATTCCAACTCATTTCAATGAAATTGATAAAAATAAATTATAAGCAATTTTATTATTCTAGGAATAGTATCCAAAATTTACATTGTAATTCGCAAAATTGATTTTTAATCATTATATATTGTGAAATAACAAAATCATTGTCATTTATTAACGTACTAGCTGATTACACGGCGTTGCCCGAGACTAATCAACTTTGACAAAGGAAAAAATAAAATCTATAATGTAATATCGAAATATTTTTACTAAATGGTTTTAAAAACATGTAAAGCACCCTAACTTTTCAAATTTGTAATGAAACAAATTTAATACAAAACTTGACAGTATTCACTACACTATCTTGCGGGAGCCGCGCCGGCCGAATTTTCGTTTCCGATGCATGATGCGGCTGTACCATTTCATTAAAATTCTTGTAGAATCTAAACTATTAGTCGAAATTGTACGATTTAAAGATGTTTTTTATCTTTGTTAAACACAGAAAACAAATAATTTATTAAATTTGATGATGAGTGTTTTTTACTAGTATATCACATCTGCCTTCCTAAATTACTCTTTTAAATTGAGGTATTTTGACACTTCTATTTTTTTAAACGTTTTATCTATTATTTAGGTTAATTTTTGTAGATAGATATACGCTGTCGCGGACTTTTTTGTAAAATTCTATGTGACAAACAATATTGCTATGGATAGTTGTCACCTATCTCTAACCAATTAGGAAGCGTAAGCGAATATAACTGTATTTTCGCGATTTCATCGACATTTATTGTAAAATACACCTTCTATCTTTCTTTACACACATTTCAAAAATAAAAGTTAGCCTATGTTCATCCTGGACATCTAGTCTATCTCCTTGCCAATTTTCAACACGATCGTTTCAGAGGTTTAGTCGTGATTAAGTAACAAGCAGTCACGTTTTCGCGTTACGCATTTATATATTAGTACGTATTGAAATGTGACTTATAGTATTGATATTCTGTTTCAAATATTGTTTATCAGACAAGAATTGTGGCTTCGTCCTTCTGATACAAAGAAACTGTGATTAAGTACAGAGAACTCTGAATGTAACAAATTTTTCCGAGGAACCCATTATATGCGTATTTTTAGTACTTAAAAGAGTACCGTAATGATTTTACTCGGCAAAGAGATCATGTGAGATCACAAGACAGATTTAACGAGTTTTAGGTTTCGTAATGTTTGACGCATCATTTATTTTTCATCACTCGTTTGTTTGTTGAATGTATTCCTTTTGTGGAGGATGTCATGGGAGTGATTTCCATCTTTCTCTTTTTCTTGGAAGAGGAAACTGAATTTGGAGAAATCATGATCGCTTTCACGTTGCGTGAGCGCGGCCCTCAGGAGTCGCTCGTGCGGAATACTCCAGTCCCTCCGTGGTCCCTCGGGTACTCTTACGCCCTTTCAAACCGCGCCTTGCTAAAGGGTTGTGCACGATCTCCCTGGAACGGCTGAGAGCACCTTCCTTCTCTTGGACGTTAGCTGAGCTCCGTGTGTCGCATAATGAACAATGGTTCTGCGCCGGGGTTGACTCCGTCGCGATTATATGCACTGTATTAATGTCAGTAAACCATATTTTAAGCAAGAAAAAACATTTGAGGTAAAAATACCAAAATACGGATAAATATGTGTTGTAGTACAATAGAGAAATACCATAACTCTTATCCAAAAGAGTTCGTTCAAAAAAAATATGAACAAACATTTTACGCTGGGAGTCCATTAGATACCTCTCAAGTTTTCTGGGGTTAATCACACTACGCCAATAATCTTCAAACACTCTATAATATCCGACATTAAAAGTGCGTCCTACAAAATACACTTGTAGGAGTGTCGTAAGGGCAGCATTTTCCAACACGCCTTAGCTGAGGGAATGTGTTACCATTAGGACGTATAGAGGAAGTAGTACAGGACAATCTGCAGGACATGCAGTTTTTTGCGTCGCTCTCTTTTAGTGAGTAATAATTATCCCTAACAATGGTTGTAGTTGTCTTTAGTACCTCCATTTTATCATAGTGTGCTCTTATACTGAATTACATTCCATATTACATTAACTCATGCAAGAAAAAGTGATGTAATCGTTTTGATGCTATTCAAATAGGTTAGTATTGTCTTTCTTCTTCTTTTCTTTCGGCTATTCTCACGCTATCACTATCAAAATATTGCCTTCTTAACACGTGACGTTTCGATCACATTCTCTCGTCCCTTTTGACCAGGTACTTGCATAAAAACTAACCTCTGTGTCCTAAGGCTGTAATATAAATTGAGTCATGGGCCACCTCACTGAGATTCGAACCTTGGTCTACGCGTCATGGACCACGCCTTCCTGTATAAAAGCAATATCATATTGTCAAAGACCGTCAACGCCCCATCGCTACGGCTACTTCAACTGAAAGCCACTTCTCGACCGAGGCGTCTTCGAAGCAGTGAGTGCTATCTCTCCGATCACCAATCGGGAATCGAACGAAGGAGTAGAATATTTCGATAAGCAAATGACTTACAGTGACGATGTGAGAGGAATCGTAGAATGTTTCCGCAGAGGAAGATCTCTGGAGGATCTTATCGTTTCGTTGCACTCGTAGTATCTTGTGGTTACTTTCCTTTCCGGTGTATCGTAAGCAGGAATTTTTTT
The DNA here is from genome assembly GCA_002313205.1 of Laupala kohalensis. Taxonomy (NCBI): domain Eukaryota; kingdom Metazoa; phylum Arthropoda; class Insecta; order Orthoptera; family Trigonidiidae; genus Laupala; species Laupala kohalensis. Next base: position 365,600 of record NNCF01126298.1, read on the forward strand.
TGTAACGTTCGTGGAGATGGAACGATTCTGCGCAAGTGATAGTGTATCTTTATGGAATTCCAAGTCTGGTTTTGCGCTCTTTAAGTGGGTTTCCGCAATAAACGTAAATGGTACTGGAGGAATGGCGTAGTAATGGCTCTATCACGTATCATTAATATGCATTGATTCAGTAAAGATACTAGATAGCTTTTCAGAAAACACACTTCAAATAGAGTACGTTGAATTTCAAGTTTCGATACTAAACGTATAGTCTTATTAAAATAAATAGCTTTTGAATATGAATGCGAACCATAAATTTTAATTTGCCGCTCCGCAGTGGTTTTTCCTTACCCAATTAAATGAAGTCTAACTTCCCCGCATGAACCGTACATAAGAAACTTACCCAATCGTTTCCTAATTAAGTCATGATTTCTTCAAGAACTTTAAAGGCCACCGAAAGCCACTTTTATGAATATATTTGACACCTTTGTGTGTTAAAAACGAAGACATCTTAAGTATGGCCATAAGCGTACGCAGACCTCGAAGAAACTTCCCTTTGGAAACTCAAGCTTCCTCACATGGCCTGAAGGAAATATTTTAAGAGAGAGACAAAACTTTATATGTGGGTGGCACATGAAGGTGCGGCCTGCTCAGCTCTGCGTTGAGTTAAAGCAGCACACCTATCTCTGAGATGCGCTTCTCCTCGCATACAAATGCTACAGCGAAGCACTGGACCAAAGATTAAATACATGTAAGGATCGTTTAGTGGATGATTTGTTAATACAAGAATGTCATAACAAAATAAAATAATACTAATATTATTTTTCGTAAGCCCCTACACTTTTATGTGACTGCACATTAGTAGGTAATCACAGACATGTTTCAACCCCTAATGATATATAGGCTACTCATTATTAGTATTATTATATTTTAAACAACCTTGTTAGTGGAGAAATATTTTTAATATACTTCAAATACTAATTTTAGTCATCATAACGTGATTCATTGCTTTATGATATTTTGTTTTAAATTAAGTATTGTATTATTTGGCATTATACTTATTACGTATTACTTGATATGGAATACGTACTATTTTGATCTATAATCTGCTATAGTTTATTAATTATATAACATTATCCGATATCAATATTATTTCACATGACTTTAAATCAAATTAATTTATCCCTGAAAATTCCATATTTTTATTGCAAACCATAAAATGAATGAAAATATATTCCCTCAGAAAAATGTGAACATATTTCCATCTAGGATATGGCTTTATTCAAATGAACATTTGCCAGAAATATTTAGTGGCATTGAGCCAGTACGCTTATGAGCAATGAGCAGGCAGTAAGACAAATTGACACAGACAGCAACGGTCTGGTTTTAATTCACCAAATGCCACAACATCCTAGAAACGCGTGGAATTTCTTCCTATGAGTTACTCCACTAGTTTGATCCCCACTTAGCAATCCTACCTATACTATTATGCAAGCAATTTCTGGATAATTTTCTCAGGAATGGTCCCAACTGTAATTTGCTGTAATTTATACAAAAGTGATATTTTGAGGAGAAAGAATGATCTACGCAACCATGCTTTCATTACTAATTAGGATCATCATCGTACTTGTTTAATTAAAAAATTTCAATATTATAGTCTCTGATGACTAGGTAGTAGGATTTTATAACGGAGAAGGAATGAAAATGTCAAAGCTACTGGAAGAAAAATGCAACATAAATATTTGATATAGTATATTTTGGTCATAATGTCTAAGAATAGTTTCTGAAATAGTTACGAAAGTAAATTTCAACAGAAAGAGGCTCAAACACCCAGATTTTGTTCAAAATTCACCCAGCTGTTATCTCTCAGCGATCTGTTGCAGTGTGAGCATATTTGAAGGTGCATAACTCAAGTTTAGTGTTTCAAAACAAGAGACACTGGATTATGATATTGGGAATTGAAAAACAGCGTGCGTCAAATAAATAGTCTACCAGAGGTTGTAACTGATATGTTAATACTTGGTCCCGATTCAGAGAGTGAAAATAAAAGAGAAAAACTCCAAAATATTTTTAATGAGAATATGAATAAACATAAGTACTATTTTCTCAACTGTTTTATCAAATGTATACAATAATTTAATGAAATATTAAGACTTCAAACTACATAAAAATGAATTAACTTCTGATGATATTGAAGACATTTGTAAAATAAATTTAATATCGTAACGGAGAAGGGATTGAGATTTATTTAGATTGTTTTTATAATATTGTTGGGGTTTAGTTTATATTTTATGTCGATAATGAACAGTTTTTTTCGGCATTACAGCTTTATTAGAAGCAATTTTTATTACAGAAGTTATTTAAATATAAATGAATTTCTTGAAGAGCATTTCTCAATTTTTAAATTGCCAGCGTTTCTACGATGTTATTTACATTTGTTACATAATTATAAAAACTAAAGCATGGAAATAAAAACAATTTAGGTTGAACAACATTCCTGCTGAGAAATAGTTCTTCATATCTGTACTAACAATAAAACCTAATTAAGAAATCGTTTGTAGTCATAACAGAGGCAAATATTTCATACCTTGTAAGTTCCCAACTGATAAACTAATAAATAAACTTTATTGTCAAAAAAGCAATTGCAAACTGCGTATGACCACGTGGGGGGCAATAAACTAACTTACTCTCCGGAAACAAGGGATATAGGTGAACGTTTTAACTCTGTAGTGCGCTCTCCCAGTTTGAGGCAGCGCTACCGCTGTTTTCGGAAACTACCTGTTACTGAAACTTATGACACCCGCGAATCATTGTACTGGGGATAGAAAGAGAAGCTGAAATTCGACGCATTGCAAAACACCAATGCATATAATATAAGAAATTTTCTGATAGTTCCTATTCCTCATTGTTCGTCAATATCAATGAGTCAATTTTCAGTCAATTATTACATCACACATTATATAATGTCCACAGATATGTACAGTTACACTGGGAACCTTATATGTGACTCAGAAATGTAAAAATTACCAAATCCCTCCCCCCAAAAAAACTTAAGAAATGAAAATAATTGAATTTTAAGTGTTCCGACATAAAATCGATAAAATGCTGCTAAGTTTCGAGGTAAAAATGACATTATTTCCGTATAATGTGGAATGACATTGTGAATAAAAAAAGTGGCAGTTTTTTTTTCAGAACTATTACTTTGGTTAATAGCATACTTAATTCTTAGTTGGTGAATCTACCTCTAGTAAACCTCACTGCTTGTTATGGTTAACCATTTGGTCCTTTTTCGTGCTGGAAAGTTTTGGTAGTATCATTTATATGAATTACAATTTCTGAAAAGTAATTTTAATGATTACTTTTAGTTATTGTATTGTGTCCTAATACTTTACGTTCTTGATGACTGTAAATAATTATTTGAAATAATATAAAATAACTTATAACAATTTCAAAAAACTATTTTCTTGCATGATTGTGTTGGCTTATGACTCAATTAATGTGAGCCATAAGTCAACACAATCATGCAAGAAATAGTTTTATGTGTACTCAACTTTGGCACGGTTGTGTACATTAATTCTGTAGCCCCATCCTGACCCGGGTTTTTCTCCGGTTTTCCTTCGGGTAGAGGCGGATTTCTTATACAGGTTCTCTAGGCTTTGTCTGGGGACGTGTTTGTTGTAACGATAAATCGTGAATTTAGTGTTTTTTCAATTCTTATGATTTTTAAACACTATACTCAGAATAATCTATAGTTCGATAATAATTTGTACATGTAAATTTATTGCGTTAAATTACAGACTTATTGACATTCTATTAGTATTATAACTCGCAGCTAACTTTTCATCTTATCTAGGAATTTTGCTGAAATTTTTGAATCCGCCTCTGCCTTAGGGCCCTTGATCGGAATTGATGGAATACGTCCCTTGCTTGCTTCCGGAGAGTAAATTAGTTTATTGTCCTCCACGTGGTCATACGCATTTTGTACTGCTTTTTTGACAATAAATGTATATTATTATTATGATAAATATGAAAATTTGTAGAGAAAGAAATATTGTTGTTTCTCATCCATTCACATCTTCGCTGCGATCGTGTATCATACCGCCACGGAGTTGGACAACGAACGATGTTTCCTATCGCATTGCGTGTCGGATGCTGCATTCTCTCCAGAGCTCTGGCGGCGGTGCAGAGAAAAGGTGTGGCTTCACATTTCTTTACTTTACCCTGCGGTGAAGTTGCATCACTCTTAAGTGGTCCTTTTGAAACCAGGCTTCTGAAGCTTCAGCCTTCGTAGAACACGAAACGAAAAGCATTTATGTAATATACGAATAATATATTATGGTGTTATTTCGCTGTTATTGTCTGAATAAGCTATCTGAAGAGTTGGGAAGATAATGGTGCGCTTAGGAACTAGTGTTGATGACATCAAGTATAACTCCCATCGTAGAAAGATACCGTCGAAATGTTGAGTATTGCGTAGTAAGGAATTTGTTGGAGAACTGATACACTCTTCAGGCAGAATGAAGAACTTCGCCTATAATTTGAAGAAATTCTTAAAGATCTGGGTGATAGAACTCATAAATTACATACGTTAAGGTTTTTTCAGTACTGTGATCATCGTTCATACTACTTACTGCCAATTTTCTTGTTACCAAAGATAATTCCAGGTTTTATCTGTTGGACTCATTTGTACTAATAGATCAGAATTCAATAGAGTCTGTAACAATTGGAATAAAAATATTTTTTGGTGAATTGGACTAAAATTTGCAACTCTTCTAGAAGATTTTTATAAGTGCAGTGCAAAGTATAATTAATATTGATGAAATATAAGAGCGGAATATTTTTTCCGGCTGTCCCGCTCTTTGGGGGAAAAGCTACGAAGCAGAAGTGATGAGGCGACGAAATATTTTACGACAAAGATTACTTTGATTTTCAAATAACAATTTTGTATTGGTTGGGCGAGGACAATACGTGTGCTTTTATAATTCACTGATTTTATTTTTCATTCTCAAAGATGTCTAATCACCTGTTATTATTGATCCCCGATAATGTCAAATCACCTGTAGATTTAATAAGGAATAATTATTAATTATTGTAATGCTATTTTCAACATGCAGGTTAGGATATACAGTAATTGGAGGATATCAAATAATTTCGACGTATCTCAAGTAAATGATTAATGAAAATTAATAAATTTGAAATATTGAGAATGTTCGTCGAGGATGTCACAAAATAATTACTTTGAAATATCCTCAATCTGAGAAAAAGGAATTCGGTGAAATTATTTTACGGTTTTATTTACAAAGGTTATTTCTCAGAAAATACTTAATTTGCTTCTCAAAATTGTGAATTCTTTAGAGATACCATGTTTCTGAAAAAATGGTAAATATAAAGCAACGAATTCCAGCACCACGACATCCCATAACTCGAACACAATGAACCCCAATGAGGGAAGTTTGTGAAGGTGTGGAATAGATGGTGGTGGGAGGGGGGCGGCGGTCGTAGCGGCAAACGAACAGCGAGTGTCTCGGATGGGGAGGTTGGACTAATGATGCCGCCCTTGAAGCGGGACATATCACGATGCGACATCGCTCGGTCGCCTCCCGCCTCCCACCGCTCACGCTTTATCACGCTAATTGGTATGCTGTCGGACGAAGATGACGCTACGTAGCTATGGAGGTAGTACTCGCCGCGAGGGCAATCTAAAAATAGAAGGGTGGAGTACTATTAATGAATAGTTTGGATAAAGGATATAAGTCTACAATCTTTCTTCGATACAAGAACACCTTACGGTTCAAGTCAAAATTATGGTTTGATTTAAAAAATATCTCCACAAGTCAAATGATGTTGTCCTGATTTTTATATGCTTATATGCTATTCCGTATTAAGTGAGAAATGATTGTATGTTAATGGTTTAATGGAGAAATGATTGTATGGTTATGGTAGAATTGTTTTCGAGAACGGCTCTCAAGATTTTGATGAAATTCACAGAATTGGGGGATGAAATAGTAATGTAACATGGTCATATTTCTGAGAAGGATATTTCTACTACTTTTTTGTATTAGAACACACATATATTTCGTATTCTAAAGCAACAGTCTCCGAACAGTGATCCACGAACCGCAGGTAATCCGCCAGAAGATATTGGTGGTCACCAGAATAGTCTGGGCACTAAGAGAATTTTTGACCTTCTATTTAGAAAAAGCTAGTTGATTATGACAGCATTATATTGTTAAATTTCTTCGAATCATACTTGAGAAACAGAAAAGAAATATTTTAAAACTTTCTCTTATGTAATTGATGTCCAATCGTGTGTTGAACAAAATACACATCTTGGACAAGAAGCACTTACCAACCTCATACGATTTTGTGGCATCAGTTATATAAATATGTTTTATTTGAGAAGTATGTACAGTAATTGAAAGACTCTTTTACTTTTGTAATACTAATTAGATGGATTGTATGTTAATGAAATGAAATTTCTGTGGCCGTTGTTTACCAAACGTATTTGTCTCTTTGACAAAAAAATCACTTACGGTCCGGGAATTAAAAAATAAATTTGTGATCTGTGGACGATGAAGTGAGTGATCCGTGAAGTCCAAAAGGTTAGAGACAGCTGTTCTAAAGAAAGTTTCGTATCTTTTATTTCTTATATATTTGAGCTCGCTAATGAAAAAAATACCCGTAGATGGCGTGGACGATATAAGTAATGAAATAGTTACGAAAGTAATTTTCTACACACACATATATATGCGCTTCTTAAACCATGTACTCCGTATGTTTTTTCCAATCTCTAACGTTCTGACTCTTTCGTTAGATATTGCTAAAATCTTTCAAAAATCATTATTAATTTCCTTGCAAAGTTTTGGGAACAATTATTGCTAAACAATACCTCCTGATGTGACATGTGTCTTAATACATTGTCTTTGATAGTTTATTTCGAAACGAAACATCTGAATCATTTAAAAATCACTAAGCGTTAGGCAAAATATCTTCAAATTATCTAAAACCTAAAGGGAAAGAATTTTCATTGCGAACTCATTGGAAGATAAAGTGAGGATTAGCTTTAAAATGCTGACTGGCCATATTTTAAGAAATTGCCCGGGCATGTAAAGACTCGTGCGACATTTATGCAGTTTCAGAGCATACATTTGTTTGCTCCTGAGATATGAACATTTTTTCTTATACAACCGAATCAGAATTTTGAAAAAAATAAAAATAAATAACGAATGTACGTACTGTAAATTGCTTTAAAAATCAGCTCGGTTACATTGATCTAAAAAACGCAGTGACTTTACAAAATGGTACATTTGCGAAGCCAGTTAATAGAAAATACGAAACACATTTTTTTTCATTCACGCAGAAGTAATGTTTTAAAAAAATTCTATACTTCACATATATATCCATAATTCACAACCTATTTTCAATAATTAAAAAAAAACTTACTGAAACCATTATACTCAAAAATTTTAGATCGCTTCTTCATCCTTAAAGACCTATATTTTGTTAACTTCATCATAATTGTTACCTACGTTCTCGGAAAAACAAAATCCATGTATTAATTTTTGTACATACATTTGTACACACTTGATTCGCTCAATAGTTAAGATTCATGAAAACGAATATATCACAAACTCCTTCCCGCAAAAACCATAATTGTAACCGGAATTGGAACGACCCATAAACGGGAATGGATTTATAGAAGACCGGGAGAGATCCAGACGGCAGGATAAGAGGCTTGTAGGATACATTCAGTGAATCCAACGACCAAGAAATATGAAGATATCACATCCCTTAAGACTTGAATGAATCAAATGTGGAGTGTTAGAGAGAGGGTTGGTGCAGACACTTCTCTGAGTGTCCATCTGGTCCGCGTCGCTATAGTGTTGTAGAGATGAATCAATTTGGAGCAGTGTGGAAAGGCAGAGAGCGCCTTGGAGTGACCATGTCAAATCCAATTCCGGTGTTATAGAGAAAATAATGGAGTCCATATAATGGACGTTCCTACATGAAGTGGCAGCTGTTGGTAAAGAGGGCGACGCTGGTCCATGGAGAGTCGTGAAACCCACCGTGTCAAGTGTGCCCCCTCACACAAGCGGAACCTTTGATTTCTTCTTCCCCGGCCCGACGTGAAGCTGTGACAGATACACACCTTAGTTTGGCTTTCATCCAGGTATGATGTGAATGTACGTTGTTTACCAAATGTTTTATAGTCTGGGAGACAGGACCATACTTCTTTTTTATCGTGCTTATATTTCATAATTACGTATCTGAAAGAAATACAGTTGTCACGTGACAGAAAATGATTTATCATTCGTAAGAGTTATATCTAAGGTAAGGCAAACCACTTTTTCATTTTTTTTTATTTATTCAGCAATTATATTTCTGTGAACAATAAGAAGAGAGTGCAATATTATTACTGGTAAAATAAACATGTATGTGTGAACCATGTATTATGTCGAGTTTGCAGTAATATATTAATTTTATAGCATCTTTAGTGTCTAGGCTGACTAATTCTGCGCATTTTTTACTTTCGATTGTAATAAAACGTGGAATGACAACCTCATTTGTTAAAATTTTATCAATCTAAATCAGGAGGATAAATTACTCATTGGAAATCGCCTGTGGTAGGCAGTTTCGTAATTTAGTGATTATAATTAGTAGTCTTATAACCCTCCAGATACATCTCCTTAAATTAAATTGTATCATGCTTGCCAGATTGACATCTAATTATATATATTCTGTGCTCATAATTTCAATTAAGTATTAATTAAATCGAAACTGTCTTTAATTAAAGGTGACCACCTGATACGTATTGCTGGTCTTTTAAAGAGGTTGAGTGAAATTATTCTACATTCACTCTCATTAAATATAAATCTCTGCGGAACTCTTTCCTTCACCAAATAAATCGAAATAGAGTTTTACGAAATCTCAAAATATCTCAATACATTCGCAGGTGTTTCCTTGGCATTATTGTTCATTTTAAAACTGAGAACGCCGTTAAGCTATTTGTCTGCTCTCCATGTTCCGTTTATTTCTTTGGTATCATCAATAATTTGACAAAGTTTGAAGAAGTATGCGTTATTGATCGACCTGTTACTTTAACAAATTATTAAACATTATGAAATAAAATTACAAATTATTGAACTTTATATAATTATCATAACAAATTATTAAACTTGTTACTAAATCTCTGTTTTACTTAATTATATTTTAGTCATAGTAATAATGCACTTTTATATTATACCCCAAAAAGATTCTTTCTGAATTGAGGAATGACCGCTTCCTCCACGGATATATCTAGTATTCGGGGGGGGGGAAATGTTACAATTCGACTATTCCTCTCTGTTGCATCACGTTAACAACTGAGTAATCAAGATTTACAGCATCCCAATATGTCGCTGAAAACCATTAAAAAATTAAATATATCTATTGATTACATTCTTTAAATGTTTTTTTTGTCTTAAGGGTTTTTTAAAATGGAGATTAACTTTTTATACATTTTGCAATAAGGACAATGAAATTTAGGAAAACGCTCTCAAATAATTGTTTTTACTCGACGTGTAAAAGTGCAGTGATCCTTGGTTATGAAAATTCAGATGTTTTAATCCTGGAACGGAATTTAATGCCTAATAATTTTTGATAAGTTCTCATTAAACAAGTGAGTCGAATCTTTTAAGGCAATGTATTGAATCTTTTACTAAGTGAATCATCTCTGGAGAACAATCTCTTTGGCCAATTTAAGTGATTTATCTTGATTGTTGATAAGCTTGGGAAATTTTCCTTTCAAGCCATAGGTTGATTCAAATATTTTGCCATACACTTAAAAAAAATAGAAGAATTATTCATCATCATATGATTAACTGAGTTAATTACAAGTTCCTTCGCCGACTACATTGGAGTGTTAATGCTGTATCACGCAAGAGTTGGGCGAATCAAACTTCCTCGTCTCGTCTCGAGTCGTCACTCCTAATCGACTTAGCAGAATGTCACATCGATTCATCGAATGAAATTGGCAACAGCGCACTTGTTTGAAACTATATAGCACATGGCCTCTTCACTTCGCTACGCTACTTCTACACGAGATTCAGTTCTAGTACACGACTACTATGATTACTACTATTAATGAGAGGATAAACTTCTGATCTCGCCTCTTATCAGTTCGAACTCTTTACTGTCGGCGCCAAATCGACATATATTTTCTCTTGTTTAACCCTTCACAATAAGGATTATCACGTTCGAGCACATCGCATCGCCACCTTTATTCTCGTCGTCAAGCCGACATTTTCTCTCAAGATCGAGCCTATAATTGCACCTCAGAAGATACGTGCAACCAGAGATTTACTATTCATCAATTTTCATTGTCAACACATCAACCGTCCGGATCAACTCTACAACAGCTTCAACCAACTGATTTCCAGGATCTTCGCTCCACATCATCGTCATCTCTAGGAAATCAGTATTGTATTATTATTTCTCATCATATCATAGCATGTCATTAAATCATTTTAACATTGTTAACAATTAACTTTCATCTCACTCCCTCACCCACCATTACTTTGCATTTTTCCAATCATTTTGTTCTTGTGCAGGTAAGAATGAACTTGTCTGTACAAAAGTGTTTCGGGATTACTTCAGTCTTCACTCCCTGACCCATACATCGAATTTCTCTGTGTATTAGAAAGCAAGGAGGTACCATACATTTTTCGTAATTTGCGTATTTTTTTCACAACCTTCCCCGGTCCTTGGAGGGTGTAAAGAGGACACAGCGTTCACGTAAATCCCTTGAATGGCGACTGCAGCTCGCCGTTTGCATGGAAATCCGCAACCTCCACTGGCAGCAGCAGCGTCGAGTAGCAGTGGCGACCAAGTTACGACTCGTGTCACTTCCATTCCCGCTGGGGGACTCAGCTTCCATCCAAGGCAATTTGTGTCATTGACGAGTTATTTGCGAAACGATGCCAACGACAATATTTGTTATTTACCCATAAGCCATATATTTTAGTATAAAAGAAATTGCTCCAAAACTCCATTTCGATAGCCTTTGAACACTATACTGCAGCACTATTTCCGTGCACAATATATAAGTCAGAATTTTCTTGCTCATGTGAGAACTTACTACGTGGGTTACCGAGTTATGAAATCTTGCAAATTTAAATTCAATAATTAAATTAACTTGGAAATATGAAAATTCCGTAATTGTTTTTTAAAATTCTTATTTGTAGTATCTGTATGTTTATTGATAGTAATTTTGTTGTCGATGAATAAAAGAAAGATCGTTATACTCTACCAAGATAATACTGAACAAGACCAAACTTCAAACCTTCACGCATGAATAATGGACAGATTAACGACAGATTGTCTAGCTTATTTTATAAACCTTGAAATTTGCTTTAGAGTTAATATAACAGCCATAATTTCCAATATTTTTATAGTGTCAATGGGAATCAGTATGATTTTTACGTTAGAAAGTCAACAGAAGTAAATGAATAGAAGGTAAGAATGAGATAGTTGCTATTCGTGATAATGTCTTTTTAGTGACAAGATTTTGTGTAAAGTTTACTGTCAATGATTTGATCATAAGTAGTGTAAGTCTATCGATCCCTTCAAAGTCCTGTTCAGGGTTCGACACGAAAAGGATCAAAACGTGACTGGTCAATAAGTTGTAGCAATCGTTTTCTAACCTTTCACACTAAAACAATACTGCTATTAGTTTTCATCTCCAGTTGCCCAAGCACTTCGAAACGATTCGTCGATGACTGCGCTACCACCCGCAACACCTGGAACGTGATTCGACTATGGATATGCATCTGGATTGCGATGTAATTTAACGTTTACGGATGAGACGAATGAGATGAGAGATATTTTTCAAAGTCGAGTCTACATATTTCTTACCTTGAGTAAGATATTGTCGTTCGAGAATGTCCATTGGAATATCTACCCTTGGAACGGATGGTTCAGGATTATACAGGTTCTCTAGGCTTTTGTCAAGGGGCGCGTTTATTGATACAAGAAGTTGTGAATTTAGTGTTACTTCAATTCTTATGATTTGTAAACACTATACTCGGAATAATCTATAGTTTGATAATAATTCGTACATGTAAAATAAAATGTTTTGTGTTAAATTACAAACATGTTGATATTCTATTAGTATTATAACTCGTAGCCAACTTTTTATCTTATCTAGAAATTTTTGAATCCGCCTCTGTCTTAGAACCCTTGATCGGAATTGATGGGATGGTTTGCTTGCTTGCTTCCGGAGAGAAAATTAGTTTATTGTGCTCCACGTGGTCATAAGCAATTTGTACTGTTTTTTGACAATAAATTTATT
>NNCF01126298.1:378139-419736 GCA_002313205.1 Laupala kohalensis
ATTTGCCCTGTTGTTATGTTTATTGTTATAATTTGTTATTACTTGATCACCTGACGACGGCGTAAATCCACGTCGAAACGTAGTGAGTTCTGAACGAAAAATAAAAATAATAATCCTCCATAAAAGATCGTAAGTTTTTAACTATTTCTTTAAATACTCTTCATTGTCTAGCAAAGTATGTTGTTCGTATTCAAGGGTGTGAGGGAAATGTCTGGACCGACTGCTGACTCGTCAGCACTCAATCCGGTAGTTATACGCCATCGACGGTTTCGTCAAGCGCCAGACTCCAGCAACAGGCGCATCCGGCGCGGCGGCGTGAGGTGACTGAGACGGGTAGGGTATTTATATCGAGAGTAATATCGGGAGGAGTAAACGATGGCACCGGCGGTGGCGGGCGCGGTCCCGCCGATTAATTGAGCGAGAACCGGCCCCAGCGACGAACGCGACGGCGGCGGTGGCACTCGTGGCAAATGGCGCAGGCAACAGCAACGAAGCGTTGAAGCGAATGGTGTTGAGGGAGAGAGTGAAGACGAGACTGAAGGGGATGAGGGATTCTAGATATATGGTCCTCTTAATCGAAATATGTGGCCATTAATCGACGCGAAGTTAAATGACTCTCTTCCACAGAGTAAACTTTTTCTCTGATTATTCTTTTACGCAGGTAAAAATAAAATCTAATTATATTGTAAGATCAAACTACTTTTACTTACTGGTTTTTAAAAACATGTACAGAATATTAATTTTTCAAATTCATAATAATACAAATTTAATACAAAACTTGACTGTATACAGTACACCATATCCCGGGAGCCGCACCGGTTGAATTTTCGCTACCTAAGGATGACGCGGCTGCACCATTTCATTAAAATTTAAACTATTCTTCGAAATTTTACGATTTACAGACGTTTTTTATCTTTGTTAAATGCACCAAACAAATAATCCATGAAATTTGATTGTTATTATTAAAATTTTACTTCTTAAATTACTCTCTTAAAATGAAGTATTTTCATATTTCTATATTTATGTAACCTATTATCTTAAATAACCCTTTGTCTATAATTTAAATTATTTTTTGTAAATAGACATAGGCTGTCGCGGACTTTTTGTAAAATTCTTGGAGGCAAACAATATTACCTTGCATAGTTGTCACCTATCTCTAATCGTTTTGGCAGCGTAAACCATTTCTACCTTTCTTACCATTCATGTTTTAAATTAAAGTTAGCATATGTTCATTCTGGGCATCTAAATTATCTCCTTGCCAGTTTTCATCACAATCGGTTATTTGGTTTAACCGTGATCACGTAGCAAACAGACATTTCCGCGTTGCGCATTTATATATTATTATGGATTGCTAGTTTTTATGGGTACGAAATGAAAAATTTACCGTTTGAGTTAAAGAACTTTTCAATTTTTATATTTTTTCTCCGTATTTGTCACTCAGACACGTTTTTATTTATGCGTTTTTTCTACAAATATCGTAAAACTAGACGATCACATAAAGAGAACACAAAGAGAATTCATATGATGAGTTCACGAGGTAAAAAAATAACGATTTTGTCATGTATTATATCATTATATTGTGTACGGATTAGGAATCCAAAGTTTGTCAAAATAAAGACAAGTTAAAATACGATAAGTTGTCATACTATTAACTATGCACTAGCTTTCATATAATCATTTTTTTAATTTCATCTACAATATGAAAACAGTTATTAATGTTTAAAAGAGAGCTCTACCTCGCTTATCCCTTTCTTTTCTATTTCCATCGCAGCAGTTCCATATAACCTTCTCATAATTTAACTCGCAATAAAGCACCAAGAGTTGTATGTCACTCACAATTTCGTTTCTTTGTTCTTTAGACAACACCGAAGAGCTGCCGTATAACTTGTCTCGTAAGTTCTTGTCTTTACTTTTTACTCCTCCCTCTTCAAAACGGGTGACTTAAGAGCCAAATTTGTAATTGATCCTTTGTTTTCTGAAAAAATAAAATAAAAAGAAAGAAGTGTTGTAAAAAAAACAATGGTCGCCGCGAATACTCGTACATTGTGTTGGTCGCTAGAAACACGGAAGTTCCTTCGCGTGGTTGTTGTTGAATTGCTTTACACCGGGTCAAAGGGGAAGCGACGAGATGAAGAAAAGGGGTGAAATGAAATCTGATTTCGACTTCAATGCCTCCAATAAAGCTCCGTTTTTGAAACGATCCCCGATGTTGATACAAAGCCTCAATAGCCTCAAAGCAGTCAAGCAATAAAAAATATTTTATGAGACCCTTTTTTTAACTTTTGTTATCAAAGACATAAACCAAGTACAGTTTCGGGTTTTTGAGAAAAGAAGGTCTTCTGTCTTTTATAGGCGCGAATGCACACCCGTGAAACGATTTAGTTAAAAATAATGTTTTAACTTTGTTATGTAAATAAAACACCCTTTATTATATCACTTTGATATTAGTTGTCAGTGAATAAATCAATCTCACTTTTCACTTGTACGTATTTTATTATAGACAATCATAATGTAATCACCAAACAGTTTCTACCATCACTTGATGTATTGATTCATTATATGGAGTGTTGTACATACCAACAACGTTTGGATCAATACATCATGATTGTCTATAATAAAATATGTACAAATGTAAAGTGAGATTGAAATATCCTTCAAGTTACAAAAATATTGACTCATATTGAAGACGTTTATACTTATGGCTATAGCCATATCTTATAAAATGAATGAAATACTAAATCACCAACCCGTGGAGCGCGGACCCCACACACGAGAAAAACTTTGATTTCACAGAAAAATCTAGGTATTATTTCAACTTTTATTAATACTAAACTTAAAATTATGCCTTAGACTCGAGGTTTCATGAAACTTAGTTTCATCGGTCTACACGTTCGTATGAAACGCGTTTCGTCGGTGTGCACTGCACCTTAAATTTATACCTCGCAAGAATCTTCTCTTTCATTGTTTACACTCACTAGAAATCACGTTCTTTGGTATTATATGAAAGGAAATAAATGGATAAATTTTGCCTCGCGATAACATCTCCGTTGACGCGTAAAGCCTTAAATGGAATATCACGAATCTGATGGAGGATCGAGACCGCCTGGTGGAAACCTGATCGTCGTTGGGATGGAATTTTGTTGCTGATGGAAGGAAGGGTGATCGGTGGCTTCGTGAGCGCATCGGGGTAGTAATTGGCTCCCAGGGAGCCTCTTAATTGACGCCAAGTGACGACTTTACGAGGGTCCGTCTTGTAGCGCATGTGAGGGTACGGAACGCTAAAGAACGCACATGTAGTGAATTAGGGACCAAATTGCAAACTCTCCCGTAGAACAAACTACGAGCAGTTCACTTAAGACGATGCTCTTGAATATTTTTTGACCCACACTTTTGCTCGCGAATATTTTGTTGATTCTTAGGCGTTTCTTCTTGAGCAAGGCAATGATTCATAAGGTTCTGACAACGGCGGCAGTATTGATGCTATAGTTAGATAACAATGAAGGAACGAACGAAGGCAATTTGTTCCTTGGGGTAAATGAAATGTCATATTTTTATGGTTAGAAATAATACCTACCATCAATATGTACGCTCTAAGTCACATGAGCGCAATCTAATCCTATTGATACTTACTTTTGTGAGTAAATAATAGTCTTCAAAGGTTAACAGAACCTTATCAATTTATGGCCATGTTCTTAAGGTAGTACTAGTGCTCCAAGTTAGTCAAAGTAAGAAGATGTATAATTTTGTGCTTTATTTTTATAATAATTGTTTTATAATACAGTATTATGAATGATAAGAACTTCCCCATCAGATGTATTTCACTATAAAAAATTCTTACAATTATTACACATTTCGGAGATTCAATTCTATTTACACTTCCTAAATTGCAGAAATCTATTCTACTTCCTAAATTGCCGAAATTCATATCTTTATCAAAACACGTGATCTTGCAGAATTGCACGTCCTGGAGACTTTTCCATCAATGTTATTTGAAATCATATTACACAAAACTCCTGAACAGAGTGAAACAAAAACTTTATCAAGATTACGAGCATAACCCAAGGTGCCTTTTCGTCAAAGAAAACGGAGTAAGAAACGAAAATACTAAAAAGAAAGTTATTGTTTTATTTTGTGTATATGTAATTGCCTCCTGACATTTCTGGTGCAGTGCACTCATTTCCGTAGTTCCCCTGTAATATACCTGTTATAATCTGTCAACGCTTGTTTCATTTAATACTGTTTTATTAAAACTTCGATCCTTTTGAAGAATATGAGATAGATATACTATCTAATTTGTCATTTTCTATTTATATAATCCAACAATCTTATATTATCGCCATCGAGTACAATTAGTATTCAGCGGCACCCCCCAGCGGAGGAGGATTAATGAGGCTCTGAATAAAACATTTCTCCAAATTTGCAGATAAATAGGAAATGCTAATTGTGCTCCAAATGTTAATTTTAGGGAAAGTCCTGACACACCTGTTGCAAACGCAGCGAAGGGAACAGTACTAGAATTCGAAGTTTCTTACTATTTTCGAGACTTGTTCACTGAAAAACTGCAATTTTTGTGAAAATAAAGCATATTGTTTGTTAGCTTTTATTATTTGCATTTTTTAACTATCAAAGACGAGCGCAAAATCCTGGATGAACCCTACTGATTCGAGAGCTATTTTATAATTTTGAATCCAAAAGTGTTCTTCAATCAACATAATTTTTCAATAGCACGGAATTAAAGATATAAAATCAAGAACGCAAAATAATGTTAGTATTTTGCTTCAGATATATATCTTAACCAAATTATTTTTGTAAATGATGTGATGCTCTAGCAGACCACAATGATGCAGAGAAATATCTGTTTCAGAATATTGCCGACAATTTTTGATGATTAATAAGATACTTCCACGTGATGTAGTCTGCTTGTTTCAAAACACGCGAGTGGCTAGTGCGTTCCGGAAGAGGCCAAAATTCCACGGCGCAGGATGAGCGTATCTGGACAGAACGTGAGAAAAACACTTTCAAGCAAGTGCTATCTGTACAGTTACCTCGCCAAGCATCTTAAATAAAACATCCACCGCAGTCACGGCAATACCATGTGATAATCTTCCTCTGTACGTTAAAAATAACCACTCGGAACAAGTTTTCAAAAAAACAATGTCCTTTAGTGTAAGAAGCGAAAAGTATGAAACAGAAATCAAATGAAATTTTTTTATAATGAAATCGTAGAAGTTTGTATTTACTAAGCCATTTTTTAATAACGTCAATTCTTTTTAAAGTGAGTAAAAATAAGTTATTTGTCTTTATTCGTTATAAATTCTTTACCAAATTTGTCATATTAGTAAAATTTGTAATATTTTTTAAATATTTTTTTTGTCTGTTTTTGTAATATAGTATTATTGTAGACTTGGCAAAGATTTAATTATATTTATATTTTGTATGTAGAAATCTTCATGCGAACACATAATAGTACATTTAAATTATGTTTTGTAAACGCATGCATGTGATTGATTAAGCGGGAGACAGGATGTGGTGACACAAATCTTTTGACGAAATAAAGGCATTATTTGTTTTTTATTATTTATTTGTTCGTTAGTCTTTAACATATGAAACAACATAAATAATTTCTTCAGCATTGAAATTTACTGAATATTTATTAATTATTTATTTCTGCACAAGAGGATAATTATTTAGGTATTGAGAAGGTTCGAAATTCACAATCAATAAAATATTTCAGATTTCAATTCACATATCGATAAATCTTCAGAATAAATATTTTCTCTATTAGTTTCATGTATTCCCGACTTAATATTTCCGACTTCAATCTGGTTAAATAACTTACATTGGATAATGTTATCGAATGCAAAAAGTAAAAATGGGAACTACGGGTGAAGTGTGTAGCAAACGTTTTCTTGTAAGATATGCGAAAAAAATTCTGCATTATTGATGTAACTAATCATTTTCTTCAGAGCAACGAAATTGTCATTACTCCCTCCTGAACATTGAATGATGTTTTCCAAAGTGTGTGACAGGCTGAAGAAAGTATTGCAACTCCTCTCACCCAAATAGCAGCATCTCCTGGTATTCGTGAAAATTCCAGGAAACCGGGACGGCCGAACAGGTCATCGACACCGAAGCAAGCCTCCAGCGGCCCTTCGCCTCCACATGGCGGATATATGTTGTTAAACAGAGAGAACTAATTTTAAAATTCTTCACATACTCAAGTTTTTTGACACATCAATGCACCATTATTACTTAAAATACTCCTCATGTTTTAGAAATTAAAGTCGTATTAAAATTATTACCATATATTTGGATTTTGCAAAATACAAAAACTAATTGAGTTGTATTCAATTCTTTTATTTACATCCATTTTAAATTCGAATTAACCATTTGTTACACCTGATGAATACCCCAACCAATGGTCAAAACTTGTGAAGGAATGTATCGCAATAAATGTTGTGTACAGTATAAATAAAGTCGTATACTATATTGTTTCGTTATATTATTTAATTGATGAACGATGTTGGAACACTTCATCTTTAGTTGTGATTTTTTGTATGTTAACAAAAAGTCCGTTTCGGATCCTTGCATTTCTGTGATTCTTGGTTTTATAAAAAACTTAGTTGTGTGTTCCTTGTCAAAGTAAATATCTCTGTTTCCACAAAATCTGTTTCTTATAAAACACAGTATTGAACGTCGACATCCGATCGAGATGGCGGATATAAACTTCTCCGAGTCAGGTAACTCTGACCAAACTCTACATCCTCGTCGCGTTCTTTTTGTGGTCACGAGCTCTGTCGTCAGCGGTGGCGCGGCGGGGAGGGCGGGGACGGCGGGGTCGGCGGTGGTGGCGGTTCCGCCACTTCACCACTTGCCTCCTAGTGCAGTCGAACATCGCCCAGTTGGGTGGGCTCAGTGCCTGAGTTCGATTTTCCTGATGGCCGATACCATCTGCCGTTCCGGTGAATTTGTCTGCTATGCCGTAGGCCAGAAGAAGAAGTAGAGAAGGAGAAAGGGGAAGGCGTGGACGAGGAGGCGGGGCAGAAGAGAGAGATGTGTGTAACATTGTACGAGATTTGCGAGTCGTGGATCGCTGTTGATGGGCGGCTGTTTTACGCGATGCGATCCGCTATCATTTCAGCAAATCACAACCCCGTTCAGTAGAGTGATAGTACGACTTCGCAAACATGTTAGGGTTACTGCCATCGAAATTTCCGGCCTCAGAGCTATTTACGTTCGTAAAATAATTCAGAAAGACCTAATCGTTTTCGGACACGTGAGTTTGACTATTTGTTACCAATTTATGTTTGATAGTTAATGGTAGCTGGGAAGTGAACAGTAAATTCCCCTAAGATACCTCTTCAGCAATCTCTTCTTTATACCCTTAACCACTGAGTTAAATTAAATTAAATTCTCTAGTATGTTGTTAGTTCGATATTCACCCAACTGAATCCTCTGCAAGCGTCGAAATTTAGATATGAAGGTCTTTAGATCGTCACATACTCTCACGAGATGAACTGATTGTGAAGTGAATTTGAAGAGATTTTGAGTTGAAGAGATGTTTGAATACGCATGAATTACTTACGTATTACTTAAAGAACTCATCAAATAGAGCATAAATCATTACCGTCTTGTCTTGCAAATGTAATATTTATAATTGATTTTTTACTTTGCAAAATAGTGATTCAATACAGTTGAGTTAATATTAAAATACAACTAAACTGTAATTTCTAAAATTCAAAACCATCTTGTAACCTTGAGTAACTACGAAAATCAATATAACGAGGGCAGGATGATAAAAAAATTATCTTACTATATTAATCTTACTTATTTCCTTTTTTTAATTTTAATGATTATTCCAAACTTATTGATTGCTTATTTATTTAGTACTCTTTGAGTTTGAATTAAACAATAATTAAATCCACGATGTTTTGAGTAATTTGATAGATATTTATTATTAATAATGTTTAATTCACTTGAGAAGTAGGATTATTGAATTTGTGTCCCGTAAAAATGCATCACATTCTGAAAAAATACAAATTTATCAAACAAAACATAATAAATTTGTAGGTTAGTGAAATTAAATTTATAAAAACCGTTAAATCTTTATCTCAAATATAGATTAATTGAATGTATTTGGTTCAAATATTTCATTTAGTTTNATCTTTATCTCAAATATAGATTAATTGAATGTATTTGGTTCAAATATTTCATTTAGTTTTCACAAGTGTTTTTAATAATATCATAATGAATTCGGGAAAAACATTATCACACTATTATCTAAATTGTTATATACTTTTGTTTCCCTACTAAAAAGGTAGCGTATTTCTACTTTCCTTCCCAGTCACCATATATTTTGAACATTATTAGTTGTATTGTATCAAAATTACATGGGGATATAAACTTTCAGATTGAGAAGGCGTATGAATATTCAAATTAAGACATTTAACCTCATCAAGAGGAAGACATATGCACTGCACCCACGTACGACTTCATTTTTTGCAACCCACACACATCCGTTTGCACTTCTTTATAACGAAAACGGAGTTCCACATTTCAAGGAACCGGAGCTCTTGGTAGTATAATAATAATAATAATAATAATAAATTNAGTTGACTTCGTGTAAAAACGTTCGTACGTGCCGTTAAACAACCGGAGAAGGCTGGCATTCTGGAGGTAGCACTGAAGAGAAAGAAGCTTCTCGCCAGATGCCACCTTGGATTTCCCCAACGAAAGCAATGGGTCCCCGTGTTGTATTTTATGGAGATTGTTTGAGATAAGGACCACGTGGGGCGGCTTCTTAGTGCAGTGGAGCTACGAGCTTCAAGGGGTGTTCCGCCGACGGAGCCATGGATAGTGATAATAAATATAATTGCAACCAACACGATTCTTCCACAATGATATGGACTTATAATTTAAGTGGTCTCTTTTGTTCCATTTGGTTCTGAAATATTAGTAAATACGTGTACTCTAGAAATTTTAGAAAAATGAAAGTTATTTGCAATGAAGAAATTGCTATTAAATTAAGAAGAATCTTTATGAATTGTGAACAATGTGGAGTATTATTAAATAAACCTATCGGACAAATACAAATATTTCCAGGTTTCACCAATACACATCAGAAAGTAAACTCCTATCAATCGTACTCGTAGCTCTTCGTGAGAGAAAAACTGCTTTCTGATAGTGTGTGATCAGATATATAAATTCTTGATATAAGTAATGCCATTGAAGACTTTCGTCATACGCAAATTGAAATTCCAGAAATGCCTTACAAGTACACGAGACGATGTACAAATGAATCAAAATACCAAGTAATGCATGCTCCAAGAGCTACGGATATGACTAATTGGAGTTGCTGTCTAATACTGATCAGTAACAAGGGCTTCAGTGATGCTAATTGAACGATGGACAACCCCTCCCGGAACATAATTCAGTAATGCCTAGCACCCTTCTCGAACATTGTTCGGGAAAATTAGGCCAGTTGGGTTTCACACATTCTCATGCCCTGGTCGGGATGAAGTGGGAATGAATCCAGCCAGGTGAATAAGCAATTAAGCGTTTTATTTTCACATAAAGTAAATAAAAATTCTCTTTTTCAGCCATATTTTCAAGAGAAGAGAATTTTTTTTCGCCTGTGCCCTCCTTCATAATAATTGGGAACAACAAAATGATTGTGTGGTAGAAACTGGAAAATAATAAAATGAACAAAAACCAGTAGGCTTATTTGTAATTTTTGTAATCGCTTTCGGTATACCCTTTTGTTGCAATATCATTTTAAAAATTCGACGATAAATAGTTTTAAAATAATTTGTGGTTATTGAAACTGGAAAACAAAACTAGGAGATCTCTAGTTTCTCCTTTGCGTGATTATGTTTCAGAAACAACTCAACAGATTCAACTTTTCTTGGAAGTAAGTCCGGTTCATCGAGAACAGGCGTTTCCGTGACTCTATGTGAGCGGGCGTTGGCAGTGGTGCCTAACCGGGGGAGGAGCACTGTAGCATCCTTGGAGTCTCCCAACCCAGTGAATGCTTCACAAAACAATGTTACTGGGAGTTTTAAGTAGGGCGGGGAAGGACAGGTGTTGCCATTTCATCTCGTTCCCAGCTTTAACTCCTACAAAGCTGGTAACAAAGTGCTTTAAATCTCGAAGAGGCATTTCATTTTCTTTCATGTTGAGGGCAACATGACACGAAATATTTACTTCGATTTCAAGCGACAAGATTGTAAAAAGTTATCATGAAATATTCTTTCATAAACATTTCTGTTTTATTAAGATCGATAAATTTATTTCAAAAACAAGATTCGAGAATATTTTAATATTTAATTGGTGATTTTCATAGGGTCTTTAAAAGATTCCTCATCTCTCTCTTTAAAAAGCTAGTAAGGTTGTTTGCATTTGCGTATAAACGAAAAAAAAATCATGAATGATTCTCATACTCTTATGAATCAAAGTATTGGAAAGAATGAAAGATCTCATTAGACAAATTGAATATTTTTTTTAAGTTAACTTTTAACAAGGTATTCTAAATTGCTTTATTTATTTGTTTATTTCCTTCATTACATCTTTATAATGAAATGAGATTAAGATAATCAAGTCTGTTATTCTATCTAATTACATGAAATAGGCAAATGATTTAGGAAGGAGAGATGTTGGTTTCTGTCTTTGTGGCCTTTCTCCTAATTAATTATTCCAAATATGTATGAATCACGAAACATCTGGCAAATTGGTCTCGTCGAAGATGTAACTTGGTCCAGTTTGTGAAAACAAATCAAGATTATTGAATAACTATTTTATAAATTTCTTTACGTCTATTTTACTAAAAATTTTTTTTAATGCATACTGAAACTTTTTTCGGAGTTTCCTCATGGGCGGTATTGCTATGCCAACAGTGTCTGTGAGTCAGAGGACCCGAAAATAGACTAAAAGAGAAGTTTTAGGGATGAATCTCTGTTAAATACCTGACAATTCAAAATAATTTGTAAGGTGACCTATTCTTGACTACAAAAATTTTAATAATATAACTATATACTATTAATTATATCGTTTCCAACAAATACAGTATTAAAAATACTTATTGTGGGAAAGCGTCTCGCATGGAGTATTTCTGATTATTGAGAGGGAAAGAGGTCCATCATGAAATCTGAAAACGGGGTCCAAGCATGATGAAGCGGGGCTGAATTTCGTATTTGCGACTGAGTCTTCTTAATTTTCCCTCGGTTATTTCGGTTCGAATGTTGGATCGACGTTATCTCCAGCCGAAAATGAATGATCTGGTACGAACGTATCTTTTCGTTCAGCCATTATGGATTCCAAGGCTCGTTTTCTCGCCCTCAACCATAATTATTTTGAAACTTACTGTAAAAGTTACGAAATAGAACGGAGACGAAACTCGCTGACAACTCACAGATATCCAGACAAATCGGAACTCTCAACTCCTGGCTCTTTGCCATGTCTTCTCTCTAATGGCGCCTGTGTCATTTTCACCAACCCACTCCTCCCACTTTCCCCATTACCTTTCAATGTTCCGAATTCCATTCGTGTTCGCTGAGTGACGTTTCGTGACCCTCACATAAATGAGCATATTCATACAAAGCATAAAAAAGAAATGTGCAATCTCCTCTGTGAGACCTTTTATTTCCCTTCATTTCCGTTCGAAATTTCTTGATAATTTTTATGCACCCAAATATTGCACTTGATAATTTTTAGGCTTAAGATATCTCGATGAATCATTGTAATCGACCAAAAGATACTGAACATATTATTCTTTAACTTCCTAATTCGTATATAATGTGCGAGTCATTTAAACTATTTCAATCTAATGTTTGGTACATTACATCATACAATCCATAATTTCATTCCAATTTTCTTCCTCTTCGTCAACTCGCTCCTCAACCCTAACTCTATACCAATATATGTAGATTAGTAAACGAAATGAGTTTATTTCCTTCCTGTTAGTATGATATAACAATAAATTGCTTTTAGCCAAATTTCTTTTTCAGCAACACACGCTAGCAACATTATCCAGTAATTGTGGCTAGTCCATGTATGCAATTAATCAATACAGTAGTGACAAGTTTGAATTCAGATTCCACAGTAAAGATAATGAGACTAGAGTTAATATTAAATTAAGGATAATAGCTAGTAAGAGTTATCTATTGAGAAACTCCACAATTATTTACTCCTGGTATGGATAATTTTGATATTACGGGACAAGTCGAAACATTTCAGGAATAGATGAGGGGATACCGTTTCTTACATTCTGTGTCCACAAGAATCAAATATTTAGTGGGATAGTCAACATCTGTTTCAAGGAGACAGCCCCCGCACATTTTCCATTTCTGTCGTTTGGATTGTCACGTGTGCCAACCATTGCCTTCATAAACAACAGAATACGAGCGTATTCCGAGGCTTAATGGCAGGAAGCTGGACGAGCCACAGTTAAGCTCTGATTCATGGATTCATAAGATCTTCCTTATATTTGGCAAGTCTTGTATTTTGTGTGGATGGCATAGAATAGGATTACCACTTATCTTCTTCTCTACGTGACATCGGTTCGCCCTTGTGCGGGACAAGTTTTTCATTACTCGCTGCTCCGGGAGTTACCCGGATTGTGAACTCATCCATCATACAGCTATTACAGTAAGTAATGAAGTATGTTTTTGTTTTGCTCAACGTATAATTACATTTCTTTTTCCTTTCAATATCTGAAATGGACAATCCTACTTTATAAATCACTAGTTTTGAACTGCTATAATTCATTATTTCTTCCTACGTAATGGACTACTTGACTGTTAATTTGTCCATTATACATTTCCGTTCCAGTACGCTGATGTCTCTTGCGTGTTTTATTCACGGACTTTTAAAAACTCCACCTTTGAAGTGTAATGTTTTATTGAACACCGAAACCTTTCCGGAGGATCTACGCTGCAACTAACACGCTGAGTTGTGGGAAGTTGATGTAATAGTGATAGGAATGTTGGGTGTTGTAAATGACATGCTGGATTGAGAGGGAAGTCGTACTGCTGCAATTTTCTTCTCTTACTGATAGCGGAAATCATGCCCATAAATTCGTTCAAGTGCCTGAATTTGATTTAATCACCAATTGCAATTTGTGAGTACAAAATGCGCATCGAGAAAAACTCGACCAACTCTTACCCCCCTTCTCAGTCTAATATGTTATGATCACTTTTAATGGACGTGCTTGGATAAATGTAAGATAATTCTCGAATATAATAAAATCATGTGAACGGACCGAAGAATGAATTGAGAACGGATGCTGGAAAGGATGTGAAGGATTTATCAAAGGAAATAAATTTTAAAATATCATGAATTGAATGTAATAATATACAGAACCTGTCTATACATTTGAATACAAAATATCGACTTGTTCCCATTATTATTTTCAAAGTTACTCGTATGTGTATGCTAGTTTGTAACAAATTTACATGCACTTATATAAAGTGTTCGAGACAATTAAAATGATAAAATAATTAAGTAATTTGTTAGAATTGATTGACAATTCGATTGAAAAATGAAATAATTATAAAATTATCCGGTTTCAAATAAGACTCTTTTACATTTGTAGGTCATTTTTTATTTCTGTTTCCGATTGTATATTCAATTCATAATTAGTTTTGGGCCAATAATAAGCGTATTCCATTGAGTCATGTAATTGTTTTCTTATGTCTGTCAGTTAATTTTAATTACAGAAATTTTGTAACCGCATGATGTTTTATTATGTTTTCGTCACGGTATCTTTTGAAGATAATTTACCTCTGTAGCATCCTATGCATTAATATAGTTGCGATTTCCGACCGATAAAAAGAAGAGGATTTTGGAAGCAAAAACTGATCATCTAAGAGCATTAATTTTTTCTCTGTTTTAAGATGTGCACATTTTTCACTGCTTGACATACAAGGATAAACAAAAGTTGAGGAAGCAATTTTTAATGCGTCACCTATATTAATTTCTTCGACAGTCCTTTCGTGAGTTAAAAAGATTTTATTTTAGAAATCATTATTTTTTTCACAAAACACTTCTATAATACACAATTCATTTATTAAGCATTTTGTCTCAAAATATATCCTAAATATCAGTCAGCTGTATAACTCATTTGAAGAATATTTTGTTGTTAACAAAAAAATTGAAACAAATGTAAAAAAAAAAACAAGTCGTGTTATATCCTTTGGTGATCGAAAAAAGATGTATGAAAAGTATTTGAATTCCATTTTCCAGATTTTTAAGTGATATTCAGCAGTGGCGGCAAAAGTGGGGTGAGGGGGCAATAAAAATATTGACAATTTTCATTTACATGACATTTTCTGCATATTTCCACTAAGTATGTTTCAAATAATGAAATAAATCAAAGAAAAGACAATTGGTTATTACCGCTTCGAGGATGGTTTAATTTTTTTATAATTCCAGTTTTAGACGGTTAAAATGAAATTTTTATATTTCCTTAAAAAAGTCCCCTTCCGCCGCATCGCCGCCACTGATACTCAACCCGCAGCGATTCTCAAAACTACTTTAATGATGGCCCACCAGCATCGTTATCCGGAGCGTCCGTGACACTGATGACTACTGTGTTGTGATAAAGGTCGTCCCATATTTCTTGCTTATTACGATTTTTTCCTCTTGTTTGTAGAGGTCTTGCCTTGTATCAATTTGTGTGGATAGAGTGACCGCCACCATCTTACCAAACAGTCGCCAGTTTTTGACCATGCTATCTTCCGTCTGATCGTTACCTGAGAGTCTTTCATGAAAGACCAAAACAACAATTCTGAACAAAGAACGAAGATTATCATTCATTTTTTATGGTTCCCGAAAATCAACTTTATTTTTCGGGACACGATAGCTTCATCAAATGATATAATTTGATATAACAATACATCTTGCCAAAATAGCTGAAAGTAATATTAACAAACTGAGTCAAATAACAAAAAATCCGAAACTTTACTTGCGTTAATATTTTTTTAAATTTTATATAAAGAAATGTTAAAAATTTATATTGCGTATTTTAGACTAAGATCTTTGTGCTGTTATCCCCAGATTTTTCTCGGACTACTCTCTTTTCTTTTCAGATGGGAAATATTCGAATGTTTCATTTCTGCCTTTTGCCAAGTATTTTACTTTGTCCTGGCGGTATATGCCGATATATCAATCAATCATTAGCACATTATTCCCTTGAATAGATAAAGATTCAAGTGATCAAGACTTCCAGTTGTGATCAGATTGAGTACAATATTTCTTTTTATTTAATCTAAGTCATATTTTTTTGTCCAGAGCATTTTAAGAGTTTTGTCCCACGTGTATTCTTCTACCCGCTTGCGTTCATCACCTCTCAAATAGTTCGTGACATAATAAGAGAAAAAAATACAAAATGCGATCGTCTTTCATACACAGCAGCTTGTAACACTAACAGCCGCAAATTATTTCTCTCTCGGCGTCGTAGCTACCTCTCTACAAGCGACGCAAGGAACCAATCAGTATATCTCTTTCCCTTTGCAACTGCACCGCCTCCTTCATGAGAGTGCGTTAAACGGTCTTTTGTTCCATCTTCATCAATGGCTAATGCGCCGTCCCCGATACCAAGGGAACCGTGCAGAAGCGATAGCAATTGCATGAATACGGAATGGGGTAAGGATGAAGAAAATCACAACCACCCCTCCAGACGGCAAGAAATATTAATATTTATTTCGCAAATCAATAAAGTTTTTAATTTTTGAATGAGTTCAAATATTTGATATAGACAACAATACCTGACATCTATAGCTATATCTATTTTTTTTAGATACTGTAGAAAGTAGAAAAAGTCTCTTGGGTTGAATTTACAAAAGCGATTGATTCAATCCAGAGTGAATAGTTCGAGTACATTCGGTTTATCATTCCTATCAAGAAAATACTTTTGACACATGTGACACTGCACCGTTTACTCTTATTGTAAACACAACTTTTTCTGCATCCTATACAACTATATTAGAGCTTTCGAGGCTAAAGATGGTCCATTTACGGTTTTCCTATTACTTCTAGTGGGAGTAAACCCTTCATATATGGAACACTACATTTGTAAGGGGCTTACTAAGTCTGGCACCCTGACAGAGTCATTTCAGCTACCTGCAGTTTATACTTCACAGCAATATATGCATAAAGAGGGAATACTTACCTGGAGGGATAGTACAGCTTTTTTATAAATGAGTTAGGATTGGAATAGGCAAGTCCCGCGATTTTTTTTTCATTTACCCTCGTTTTTGCTAGAAGCTTATCTTGTACTTCTTTCGTTAGTAATACATCCTCACACCACCACATTATAATATTACGGCAAAATTTTATTGTTACGAAGCCTTTCTTAATAAAAAACCCTTGCTGTAGTGACTATATTGTCACCTTGAGAGAACTCAACGAAACTATTTAGGAGTGTATTATAACTTGTAACTTTCGAATGATGCATAAAACTGAACCCCTGCATCACCGATGCGACCTTCTCTTGAACTTCCTCTCTTTATGGCGCAGTAGAAAGTCGATTATCCGAACCCCGATTGTCCCAAACGTCGGTTATCCGAAAGCGATCTGGTCGGTAACTTCATTGACCTCAGACACAGTGAAACGGTTCGAGGAACTGGCAGAATGAGATGTTTTCAAATTGTCCCATTATATCTGTGAAAAATGTACCATCTATACAACTTATTACCATTTTGTTCCTGTTGTTCAGCTATGATATGTGATGATACATAAAGATGTAAATTGTTTCGTTTTTAGTAGTACTGTTTTCTTATTGTCACTTTAAAGCTTTAAAACATTGTTCTGTAAATGGTTCAAGAGAATTTTTTATTGGTGTCTTATTACCGGAAAAATTATTTCCCCCCCCCCATTTTTCCCAAGGGGAAGGGGTTCTAAGGGGGTTATACACCCCCCCCCCCATTGGACCTGAACTCTTAACAAATAAAATTGAAGTTGATAAATTGCATACTTTGTAAAAGTGTTACCAGATTAATAAAATTAATAATACCAGTTTGATGAAATTAATAATACCATATTAATAACTTTCATAAATAATTATTGTTATTAATAATATCAGATTGTTAACTTAATTACTTATTTAATGCATTTTATTAAAAGGTAATACTTAAAAATTTGTGTTGTAAGTTTTTAAACAAAAATGCTCCCCGGTTAACCCCCCTCCCTTGAGTACGGTCTAAATCCACCACTAAGTAACGATAGAGCAACGCATATGAGGTGTGGGAAAGCAAGAGACTTAAAGTGGTAGCAGCGGAGAGGTGGTGACGAAGGAATCTCATCGTACAGATATTAATTACACTTGTCGGCGCTTGTCGTGTACGTTCGTTAGTGAGTGAGCGATTCGCCTCTTTGGCATGTCCGCCAATGGCTGGCCGCATCTCCTTCTATGATTTTCCTGAATAGTTATTATGCGAAGGTTGTTGGTTGCGTAGATTGGAAAACACGATGTAATTTTTCTTTTGATGAGCCTGCGGCTACAGGTTGACTTGAGGTGCCTCTTCGTGATAGGAAATATATTTCATCGGATATGTTTCGCGTCGAGATATTCTAATCAGCGTAGGAGTCACAGATGTTATATGCAAAAATTTCTGTAATGCATGATTTACGCGAGAAGGGTTTACTTTCCACGAATGGAGGTGTGAATCAAAAATTCATTTGAAATTCTGTAAACTTTGAAAAATA
Source organism: Laupala kohalensis (assembly GCA_002313205.1). Classification (NCBI taxonomy): domain Eukaryota; kingdom Metazoa; phylum Arthropoda; class Insecta; order Orthoptera; family Trigonidiidae; genus Laupala; species Laupala kohalensis. The sequence continues at coordinate 395,840 of NNCF01126298.1, forward strand.
CTTGTTATTAATTTTGTTTTTTTTAAGTTGAAGAAATTCCAATATACTAAGTGAGTAGTCTCAACCATTACAAACTTAAGAACATTTCATGTCAGTCTGATAGCTGAAGAGTTTCACTTTGTCTTTCTAATGTGTTGTTTACCTTTGTAAAATGTTTTTTTTTTATTCAGACCTTTAAACGTTAATTCAAGTTGTGTTTTTTGTTACCGTTTTCTTCTTTGCTTTTGATGGTCTGTGAAGAAAATCAACAATACTGCACCCTCATATTACGCTAAAACTTTATTGCTACGTTGCCTCACTTACGAAACAGTAAAAACTCCCCTGCTACGGTTGTTACATTGTCACATTGAAAGAACACGACGAAACAATTTAGGAGTGAATTATAGCTTGTAACGCGAATGACAGACGCTGCCCACCACGAATAGACTCTCGCATAAAAAAGGAGATCCGGTAGACGCGTGTATTTTGAGTAATTTGAAAACACATTAGTGGGATCTAGAAGCGCAGGATTCATAGGCTTATAGGTTACATAGGTTATCGTATAATGTGACTATCCTTACACGAAATTCCTATACTCTGAATTCCTAAGTCTCTGGCGTATGAAAACATACAAAAATGAAATATCAAAGCGTAGATATAGATGGTTCAGAATAATAGTTATGAGGCAAAACACTTTTCTAGTTTATTGATAATTGTACAAATGATGTATAGTTCAAAACTATTCACTTCAAAGAGACGAAGTATTTCCGCATTCTGATAAGAGAAATGTATTGGATAAAAGAATCGCTTATAATATTTGCAATTCTTGTGGCACTCTGAAGATTGAAGACAATATTGAATAGTCCCTATCTCCCTCCTATAAGACTCGCATTTTATGCTTTCCATGGATGAAGAAGTTCAGCATGTTTGTTTTTAAGTAGGGAAAATTATCAGACGTATACCGAATATTTGCTTTATTTTCGAACCTCTTTTCAATTGGAGGATTATTTGACTTGAAATACCTGGCTTTTGTCACCCTTTATACATTCAGTGTTTCTACCGCTTTCCCTGATTTACAAGGTCTGACCGGTAAGTAAGGCAAATATGTATTTTTAGACAAATTGATGTAAGATAAAGATACAAACATTTAAAACGCTTCAAAATAGTTGTACCTTGGGCATCTACAAATTTTTTCCAGCGACTCTGCCATGCACCCTGGAAGCCGACTACGGGAACCTCGTCAAGGGCCTTCGTCACGGCGGTTTGGATCTTTTTAATCATCCCAAAACAGTTTTATTTTCAGGCACTTTTGATCCTGGGAAACAAACAAATGTTAGCCGGGGAAAGGTCCGGGCTGTACCTGTCTCTTANAGTGTTGCAAAGTTATTCTTGGCCAGAAACACCCGAACGCGCAGAGCAGTGTGACTGGGAGCGTCCAGATGGCGGGGATCTCCCTTCTCGTGCGGATGACCATTTTTCTCAATCTCTCCCGGTCATCATTGTAGGTTTCTGAAGGTTTCAACTTTCCACCATCATCAGGACACTCAATCGACGATCCGTGTTCTACAAATTTCGCACACGGGCCACTTTTGGTTGACGAAGGACGTCCAGAACGGGGTTCATCGGCTTCCTGTTCCCGGCCGTCCTTAAACATCTTCAACCACCTCAAAACTCGAGAATACTAAAGAGCTGCGTCCCCGTAAGCTTCCTCAATCATTACGTAGGTGTCGGCCAGATTTTTGGCACAAAAATTGAATGCGTACCGTTGTTCGAGCGAGTCCTCCATCGCGCGGAATTATACGGAAATCTTGAAAATAAAGCGACACTACTGTCTTCTATAAATTAAAAAGTTTTAAAGTTAATGAGGAATAGAAGAAAAACACATAAAAATCACTCACAAATTTGACGGAACAATTTCGGCGTCCAGCCTTCCTCAGCCACGTAGAAATTCNGTGAGTGATTTTTATGTGTTTTCCTTCTATTCCTCATTAACTTTAAAACTTTTTTATTTAAACATATAATGTATAATATTCTTATTACATAATATATATTATTATTCTGTATAGGAAGCACAGTTGTTCTTTATCGGAAGGTATGATCTCTAATGTTGAAGTAAGCAGTCAAAATCAAATTTGTTAGGAGATACGTATAGTGGTGGAAGTGGAACTCATTTTTATGTCGTCAGTACATCAATATATGAACATCCTATGATGACTATGATTAAACTTATTGATTAAATAGATTGGATTTTTTAAACAGTAATGGATAAAAAAGTTATGACTAATTTTTTACAATTCAATGTCGATTTAGTAAAAAAAAGTCATAATTATATTGCCTTCAATGACTTTTCCAATACTACGCATCTACTATACACTTGTTTTTTACGTGTTCACTAATTTATCACTTGTATGAAAATAATTCGCAAGTTAACTTCATTTATCCTTCTATCTCCAGTGGAGTTCTTTTAAACAAAGATATTGTAACACATTTTACAACAAAAAATGAACATTTGTTTCCAATTCTTTCTTATAAGTCATTGATTCTAGTAATTTAAGATATTGTAGATTTTTACGCTAATATCATTAATATAATTTTTGTGAACGCCAACTAAATCACAGTACTCTGATTATGAATCATACTATATCTTATGATACTCTCTTACATATTAGTAATGAACTATATAAATTGATGATTGCCATTAATGAAACAGAAATAGAAAAACCCACTAAAAGCAAATACCCACTTATTCTAGTTTATAACTATCAAAAAGAAAATACACAAATTATAATGACAAATTAATTCAATTATGAAACGTTTCTTTTACCACAACGTGAATATGTGAAGGCCCTGTATACTTTTTTGCACATCTCGCACTATCATTGGAACTAGAGAGTCGGTATCCTTCTGTAATTTTGTAAGATATATCAAACAATTATATCTCATGACAAATTGATGACCAGAATTCGCACGTTTTAAATCTTTCGTAAGGATAAGCATAAAAGAGAAACGATAATTAAAATTTCGACGTTAAAAAAGGGACTTATCCGAGGTACTACAGTGATAAAATAGAAATGTAACATTTGCGAATGGAATTTGAGTGACCCCTTTCCAGCTTCAATGCCGTCCCACAGGATATTACGAAACGAAATATTTTTATAATAATTTTGTCACGAGCAATCAACGGAAGGTTTTCTTTTTTCTTCATCTCATTTCGCCTTGCGTTACTCGAACTTTTCTTGTGAGCCTAAACTAGGTACTTCTTTTCTTCCTGTAATTATTTTGTGAAGTATAATCTGACGCACCAATTTCGTGCAATTGCCTCTTCTCCGAGCACTCTCCATCTTCAGATGCTTCATAATCACAACAGCGAAAAAACCAGTGGAGTGACTCAAGAACAAGAATATTGCAACAGACCAGACTCTTAACACTCAGCTTGTTTGTAACCTCTATAAAGTCTATTGAGATAAATCTCTATACCATATAAATATTCCCGATTGGAGGGCAATGTAAATATTCCTAGAAATTTACAGTTGTGTTTGTCTTCATTACATTTCTGTCTTACGAGAAAGTCTCATTGTGTTGGAGCCCTGACCACCCAGTTGCTCTAGAAAGGAAGTTAGAAGACATGAGATGAACAGGATATTTTTTTCATTGAAGTATTTGTAAATGAGAAATGCAGCGTGCAATTGAAACTTATCTACATGGAGCGATAGAAGGTAGGAGTTGGGTGGTAGGTCATTGTTAGTAGGTGGACCGGTTAGCTGGATTTACCAACAACTTGGCCCACGTGGAGGGTTATTAGGAGCAATTAGTAATAGCTATAGACACAGGGAGCAGTAAGAGGTTGATAGAAGAAGGTGGGTTCTCTTTTCAGTAGTCACAGCTATATGAACTGGGACATTGATGTGAAAAAGCTACAAATTTTTTTCTGGCCTCACCGGGAATTGAACTCAAGATGACTTGGAGGGGAGTGAGAACGCTACCACCTAAGCCACCAGAGGGGCCTAAACAGGATACTTGAGTGATACTTGAGAAGGATGCCATGAATATCTGCTGATTCCTCGTAAATAAGAAATTGAATCAATAGTGGACATTGAGTAACAGAGTGAAATTGCAAAATGAAGGTATCATATTTTCTATTTGAATTTATATGTTTAGTTTACAATTATTTATTTGGAAATATGCATGGAGTTGAAAATTCTTCTTTGAAATACAGATGTCAGTTAGGAGATATTTTCTCATTCCCTACAATATATTTTAACTAATACAGATCCAAAACTAAAAGAAGTTCTAAAAAATGTTGTACATGAAAAGGAATAATCGTTATAATAATTTAATTATAATATTATTTCTGTAAACAATTTGCCTGCTTTAAAGGAATTTGTGCGTAGACCTATAATTACTTGATATGGAATTTTAGCGACCCGTCCATTACTTTTCTTATTTTATCGAGCAACATTTATAGACAGGGATAACAACATAGCGTTCGTTCAACGCGGGAGCTAGCGTCCCCCAAAAACCCATTTTGGCCACACGAATGAATGAATGAATGAATGAATGAATGAATGACCTTGTAACGTGATTTAACTCTCAATTTTACTATCTTGATGATCGATCTATGCAATGATGTAAACTAAATTTATGTAAATGATTTCAATAATTGCTTAAATGAAATGTAATACTATATGTTGAAAAAATAAATTCAAATAAAATTAAATTCCCAATGTGCAGTTCGAACCACGGATCTGCTGGGTGCTTGGTCACTGCATTATCCACAATATACTCATATTACGTGTTTACATTATGCAAGTAATTTTTAAAATAAAATCGAGAACAAAAAAAATTTACTTAAGCATGAGACCATTGTACTTTTTCATCCGAAAATACCACTATTCGGTGAATTTTATCAAAAAATACACATATAAACTGAAAAAAGTAAAATTTATGGAATGTCTGTGGTATGGTAATCAGAAAAAGTAATAATTGGAATGACAAAGGACTCCTTTCAAGGGTTATTGCAAATAAAACACAAGTTATGGCTAATATTAACGAATTACGAGAGCGGAAAGACTACTAAAATTGACTGCTAATCAGAAGATGCGAATCCTCACTCCCATGACTGTTGACTATGATGAAGCTTATTAATGCGTTCACCGGAGTTCAATTGCTTACCAGAATCGGACAATCCTCTGAATGTATAATCTATGTGACTAAATTGTAGAAGTAAAATTATAAAGTATATCAAGAATTTTGTTTTCAATTACATTACCTAAAAGTGAGATGGAAAAAAGCATTCAGAGGTCTTAACTGTACGCTTTGTTTATTAAGCTTTCTGTGTAGTGTATTTTCCTTCCGTCTGGATTATAAAATAACACGTAGTTTCGTACATATTTGTATACAATACTGATAATTGTGTGTATTTATGTAGGTTTTATTAGTGGTACTTAATTTTTGAAGGGAAAATATAATACCACGAAAATAGAGAAATATGGAAGCTAAAAGATCCAGACTTTTTGGCAGATGTTTTAAGACTAGAATGTCTGGTAATTATTGTTTTAAGTTTCTTTTCAAATTCTGTGCAACGCCGGGTGGCTCTGTATATACATAAATTCAGTAACCTGCTTATGGGTTATACAATTGAATATCAAGTGAGATAGCTATCCAAATCCCACTGGTTCTCAAAGGCGTCGCGGGCGTCTAAGTCGTTCCCGCGTCGTCACCGCCATTCTCTTCGACACCGTGTCCTCTTTAAGACGATGATGGCGGCGGCGCGGGTGCTGCAGGAAGCGGAGGGACGGGGGCAGCAGGGTCGACGCTGCAGGTAAATTGAGCGCGGGCGGCATGATGTAGTGCGCCCCGCGGCAGAGAGCTCGATCCTCTTTGAAATTGAGCTGTCAGTCGGGAAATTTAGAGAACGACCGCTGAGACAAGGAGACGGAAGTGCTAGTTCTGCCTTTGCACAAGGATTTCTAGCAATCACGATAACAATTGTTATGAACTTGTGACCTTCAACGGAAGAGAGACTGATGATTCTGGGGTGATGACCATCGCAATGTTGTAGGTAATTGCCGGGACAGGGAACCATATGCGGTTAGAATATGAGCACGACGCACGAATCCTGTGTAGTTATTCATAGTTTGGAGTGATTTCATAATATTACAAGCTAACATCATACTGTCAAGCTAACATAACGAGGACGGGTGGATGAAAGTACATTCTTAATCACATAGCTACCATGCTGCTACCTAGAAGAAGAAAAAAGAGAAAATATTCAAGACTCAAATCTGTTCGTGAAAGTGTTACTTGATACTAATTGAATACTCGTCGTTTTCTGTCCAAAATCTGAATAGTGCTTAAATGTATCGCAAGGGTAACCATAATTGTACAGGAATATTTAATTTTGTTTTCCGACAAAAGTCGATAAACGGAAACAATGAAATGTCGAAACTATGAGGAAAATGCTCATGTATTATAAATAAATGAATAAATAAATTTTATTGTCAAAAACGAAGTTATAAATTTCGTATGACCACGTGGATGACAATAAACTAATTTACTCTCCGGAAGCTCTCTTTTTTTTAAAAAAATGTCTTCTTTTGTTTCTTTTGAATCTTAAACCCGCTCTTCTTGTTTCGGACAAATAATGTGCGGACATCAGATTTCGTTATAGAAAAGTTCATTATTAGTATGGAGGACAGTGATGATAGTTACCTAAATGCCATTTTAGTGATGATTATGTTGATCACGGTACACGATGAGACTTCTTCCTCTGCTCTATCTAATCCTGTCTTCTCTTCATCCTTAATTTTTTTTTTGCTGAGACTAGGGATTTACAAATATGGTGGGGGGGTGGGGGTAGAAACACGATAATAAATCACTTTTTAATTTCGGGTTGTCGCGAAACTTTCGCTGATCTATCAAATCTACTTTGGACACGCTTCATATTTCACCAGTACCCTTTTAAAGAATAAAATCTTATTTCGTTATAAGTGTCTACGATAATTCGGTGAAAATATATTCCTACTCTCCAATTATCTAGACCCTAAAGATGGTTAATGTCCGCTTTGGAAACTTACTGATGTGGTTTCAAAACTTTGTCAAAATGATCACGATTGGTGGAGAAAATCTATCACAACCACGATAGCAACACCGACAGACGTTCCGTTAAAATATTGATTTTATTAAAAAGTTTTAAATGTTCGTACATTTCTAATTTTCACAAAACTTTCTCAGGGGATCATTTTGCCTCCGTGAATAGTGCATGGTAGTACAATAATCCAATAGCGAAAGAAAAGTTGAACTGGATTGTGGAATTAACCCATAACACAAAAACGAATTATCGAAAAGTGAACGCACTACTGTTCTCTAGCGGACAATCAAAAAACTTGACCAATTGTAGAACTATTGCTCACGTCGCACCCACTATGAAAATGTTTTTTTAATTTAATTTTTAATTTTTTTTGTGGGGTTTTACGGCTTGCCGACATCGAGGTCATTAGAGCCCTAAAATTTTGTACAGGTAGGGAAAATGCAGTTACGCACTAAGGAGAGACAACAGGACTCTCCCCGCATGTGGAACTCGCTGAATGACTCAACCATACCCACTAAAAACCCTCCTGAATTACAATATATCAAAACAATTTTTTTTAAACGAGGAAAAAGAGACAACGGAATCCTAAAACATTATAAAAACCGAAAACAATGAAAAGAGTAAATTTAGAGAGAGAATTTTTTATAGGTAGGGAAAAAGCATTTACGCACTAAGGAGAGCCAAAATGTCTCTCCCCGCGTGCGGGACTCGACGAATGATTCGACCATACCCACTAAAATCCCTTCTGAATTACAGGATGTCCAAAGACAATAATAATAATAATAATTTAAAAAATGAAAGAAAAAATTTAAAAACTGAAAGCAAGGAAAAAAGATTAACTTTAGAGATAGAAAAATGTTAATTCAAAGTAAAGGGAAAAAATATTTAAATCCAAACCCTCCCGAGGACTTTTGGGAGGAGTCCCGTTTCATGTATGGATTTGAGTAATGACATACGAAGAAAGATCAGATACTGTTCCAGACGCCACATTCCTGAAGGAATCTAAAAAGACGTATCAAACTCGGTTCATTTTGTCCCAACATAACGTTCAAACTGTTCGGTAGATTGTGTCGCCGTCGGTTGGTACTATATTTAAGACACTCCAGAAAAAGTGTTCCACGGTAAGTGTTGTATTGCAAGTATCACAGATAGAGGGAGGTTCACCGCGTAAGAGATGACCATGGGTAAGATACGAAGACGTGTAAGGATTACTTCTTCACGTCTGTTCGCACGGGATGATGACACCCAGGTCTTAACGGAGTCTTTTACCTTCCTCAGCTTGAAGGTGCTAGTTTGCCATTCGGCTTGCCATGTCCCAAGAAGAGACAATCTTATGGCAACATTTGAATCTGACGTAGGGACAGATGAAAGGTCAAGGACAGCCCTCTGTGTTCCCCGCTTCGCTGCCTCATCAGCTTCTTCATTACCCATAATACCCACGTGCCCAGGAACCCAACAAAGGACTATTTCAAAATTTTGAAATACTAGATGGATTATTAGATTCTGAATTTTCAGTGTTAGGATGTCAGAAGTGTACAGTGAAGTCACTGACCACAGATCACTAATAGAGTGACTGCACAGAACCACACGCCGTATTGAAGATAGCTGAATGAACCTCAGCGCCTCAAGGATTGCATATTTTTTCCGCAGTGTACATGCTGCAAAAGGAATGGAGGCGAAAAGAACAGGTGGCACTACGGCAGTGGAAAGCAGCACCAACGGAATTATTCATTGCAGAACAAATGATCCAAATAGAGGTTTTTTAGTTCTCCGAAGTTCTGTTGGTAGACAGCAGCAGGAGTGTCTTGCTTTGAAAGTTTAGACAACCGAAAGTCGATGGTTGGTTGCATGGAGGACCAAGGTGGTGTAAGAGAGTGTGGGTATTTCATTGGAGGAGGTAGTGTGATGGCGTTTTCCTCTAGCAGTTGTTTAAAACGGACACCCGCGGGCGGCGTAATGAAGGTCTTGCAGCGTAAGATGAAATAAATTTGGGGGAATGTAGGTGTTGCCGAGTGGGGTGATTTGAAACCCCCATGAGTTTCACCCCGTAAGATCCAAGTAGACTATCACGTCGTTATTATCACGTTTTATTTTTTACGGGTGTTTCATTCATATGTATTTACCACACCTTGCTATGGACTAGTTCAATTCTTCAGAAATATCTTTGAAGAAAAAATTTGTTTTTATGTATATGTCTCAGACATTTTCTTGATATTCACTTTTTTTCATATTTTTCTTTTTTTTTCAAATTTCCCCCTGCTCTAAACATTGTACTTAAAATAAACTTTATTACATTACATTCACAGGTTCTCTCACACTAAATGTCGCTAATTTAAAATAATAAAAAGTAACTTGGAAATAAAAAAAATTATCTTCAAAATACTTTTTACTAGTCTTAAAAACATTATTTTATCAGTAAAATTCCGCAAAATTTTCATATTTAATTTTGATCTATAGTGGAGAGTAATGTTACGGGTATCCAGTATGTTAAATGTCTTGTATCCCCCATATACAAATGGCACTCACATCCAACAGCGGCCATTCCTATGCAATATGATCATTAATATCATCTCCCTCCTCACAAATGGATTTATCTGTATCAAACATCATTATTTTATTCAAGTATTCGTTGAACTAATTATTCCCACCCAGTATTTACATTACATTTTTCACTCAGTTCAAACCATTTTCTTCTACATTTTTCACATCTTACATCCTTGACAAATCGATTCGTTTGGCTTCATCTTCCTTTTTCACTCCTTATTTGACCACTTGTGCCTTATTTCTCCATTATCACTTTCTTGTAGTTTTTATTAGTATAGATCCCATCCCATCTTTGAACATGTGGGAAGCATTGTTACTTTTACCATTAGAACTTCGAGTACATTGAGTCACCACAGACAGCAATCACGATCGTATCCTTCCCATGTATCTGTTTCCTGTCTAGCGTGGCAAATCTACAGTTGCAAGAATTCATTCCGCCTATTACAAGTACCTATTACCAGTTGGGCGATTTCAGTTCATTGATTGCTACTGCAGTGGCAAGGTGTTCGTGCACGATTAAGCTCGATTATGGTGTATCTCCTCCCCTGCAATCATTTATTCCGTATGCCATTACTTACTCTTTCCTGTGAACCTTGTCTCTTATTTCTGAAGCAGGAAATATTCTTTGATAAATGCTCGTAGGGGAGTTACCATTCTCTCATCAACACAATTTTAATTTTTTGACCATACGAAACAAAAAACATGTGTTCCGTTATTTTTCGTTGCATACAATTCCGTTATTTTTGTTTATGTGGTTATATTTACTTTATACTTCCATTTCTATACCGAAAGTTGAATTAGTAAAGTGCATTGGCGTACTCCTAATATAATTTGAATTTTCTGAAAATAATTTGCCACTTGCTTCTATTACTATACTGAATAACTTGTATTTCTGATTATTTTCACTGATTTACTCTGAATTGAAATCATGATGCCCCATCTATCCTTATTCATTCTATAGTAAAAAATTCCGAACTATCAGGAAACTAAAACAATGGGTTTAAATATTGACAATGAAAAATTTACTACAATTCTTACAAAAGCCACATTCTTCTTGAATCCCGAGTGAATATTGAAGTGTGAAAAGGGAAGCACAAAGACTTCCTAATTTTATCACAATTCCGACTCCATTTAACTTTGAAATTGAATTGGGAGGAGAGAGAATACAACTGGAAGAACCATTATATCGATTCCATATTGACTGAGGGACAGAAACCTTCAAGACGCCGTCGTGCAAAAGACTGAATTCTTATTGAGAGCAAACAATTGAAAGAAACGTCAATTTAAGAATAATGGAAATTTAATTCATTAATGGAAAGGTATTCGAGATATTAGAAACTTAATTCAATAATTTCCGTACAACGTTACTAAATTTTTCCGAACATTTACGAAAGGAAAGTCACTATTCATTGAACTATAGTGAAATCGTTCCTCCAAAAATGTGTTTTTAGTTTTCCGAATTCAATTTTTAATTTTTATGTCAGCAATGCTTTTTACCTAACAATTTTGTTACTTTGTCTTTCATAATTGACTAACCACATTATTAATTATTGCGTCAAGTAATACAAAACTTCGGGATTTTTTGAGCTCAAAGGAAACTTATAAAGGAATTCGTAAAGATTAGAAAATCCTGGCGAAAAATATAAATACTTTCAACAATTTTTATTGATACACACTATAGTATAGCTATATATTAATATTAAATCATGAACTTAGAATATTTCACTTCCTGATTCTAAAAATGTGTTGCTTATTCGATGTACACGTTCAGTTTCTTCCTTTTACATAATAATAATAATAATAATAATAATAAATTTATTGCCAAAAAACAGTACAAACTGCGTATGACCACGTGGAGGACAACAAACTAATTTTACTCTCCAGAAGTAAACAAGGGATAAACAAGTAAATAAATAAATAAATAAATAAACAAGTAAAGAAATAGATTTTATTTATTTCTATCTACGTTTAAAATTAACGTCCTTATCAAGGAAATAAGTTTTATAATTTTTAACAGGCATTATGAAAATATTTAATAATTCACGAGGAAGAATCAAAATTCAGCTCAAATTAATTTAACGAAAAGGAATAATTAATTTTAATTATTAGTAATGTCATGAACGTGGTGTAATTATTTTGTAGCATTAATTAATCTTTCGTTTAAGTTGTTTTTCATTTTTCCTTTATTCAAGAAAAGCAAAGTGAACGAAATTAATAATCCTTCCAATACACTTTTCTTAACGAAGCATTCATGTATTGTGAGTCGTATGGACTGCAGTTGAATGGAATGTGCTAACGCGCCTTGTCTTGCTATCTGTTCCTCAGGTTGGCTGGGTGCATTGTCAACGGCGGTGGCGCTGCTTCTGTCTCCGGTGACGATCGCCTTCTGCAGGCGCAAGTCGACCCGCGTCACCGCGGTGCTGGGCGGACTGGTGACGGCTCTCGGCTGCCTGTTCACTTCCTTCGCATCGCAGTTTCATCAATTATTCTTCTCATACGGAACTGTCATAGGTGGGTGAAATCTCCTCTTCCTGTTACTCCCATATTCCGATTAGTTTGAAATGAAAAGGTTTTCTTTTTTATTTCGATTTATTATTAAAAATCTAATTCGATGAAGAAAAAATGTACTCAATATTCATTTCTTTTATTCGTATCACAACTTCGGATTTATTGTAAATTAGTTAGTAGATAATACATCAATAAAATTAACCCCAACAAGGTAGAATGTCAACATTCTTATTGTCGTAATGCAAACTTGACGATACAAAAATGTTTTTAACTTGATATGTGCTATTGAAGTTTATGCTGAAATCTTCATTCCACTGCAAATTAACTATGACTTGCTTTGTCGACCACGAAAGGAGTCATGATAATTGGACGTCGGAAAAGGAGAGGGAGATTAGAGAAGGAAGAAGAGGCACCGTGTTACGGTATAGAAGGACCGTTGTCAATTATGTTAAGAATTCAAGGTACTCATATTATAAGGATTAAAATTATTTTTTTCATTCATGATCTAAAGATACATATCTAATTCTAAGCAAAAATCATCTTCATGTTTATACACTGTATTCTTATTAATATGTTGTGATTCAATTGTCTTATTACTATACAGGAAGTGATGGCCAGGAAGAATCTTGTCCCCGCAGTGTCCACATACAAGGGCACTACTCTATCGATATGCTTGATGGCCGCGGAAATCAAGGCATTTTCTGACATCCATCCAATTCCGTGCAGTAATTCGATTCCACTTATAAGTCTAGCAGACGTGAAGCATTTGGGGGAAAAAAAAGCAAATCTGTTATTGTGCCAAACTTTGGGTTAGGTAATTACAAAATTCTTGCTGTAACATTATATTAAAATTAAAGTTTCATGAAATTGTTTACTCGTCGCAGATATAAAGGTAAAATACGGCATATTCCGTATTTTGACTTTTTTGATGAGAGTGGTTATTAGTAGAGAATATAAGTGAAAACTATTCATTATAATTAAAAAAAGCACAAAATATATCATTGTCCATAAAAAGGTCGTAGGTAGTAATTTGTTTTTTATTTAATTTATTATAATTAGTTTTTTATTATTTTATTAGTAAAACTTGTTATTATGAAAAGCATCTTTTTTTAGATTCTTAAAGAGGTATCAAAATATGAATTATATGACAGAAATCTGCCATAGGTAAAAGTCTTATCCCATCACGTCAATTCATCTTTTTTAGTTGGATACAAGTGACGTATTGAACTGTCTCCAATCGATGTGCACCACAAAAAAAATATCTTATCATACCGAACTTCAAGAATATTCACTTACATCGCGAATGATGAAGCTTAGAAATTTCCAAAAATTTCTTACAAGAAATTTATATTTTTGGGGAAGAGTTCCATTGGAAGTCTTACCTATTTCGAAAGAATGAAGAGTACATTAGAACTATAGTTCAGTAGTATTCATATTTAATTATTCTTGAGTTACTATGAGTTACATAACAACACTCTCTTTGAACCTCAGAGAAGTGCTGAACGGAGGCGGTCTTGAGTGAAGTCAGTTTGTTTGTTAACAAATCGTTGGGTACAATTTATACACTTCCGAAGCATCGTTCGTTCTAGAGGTCATCCCATAGACTCTACCTAGGTCCTTCACGATGCCTGTTGGAGCGCTAGCTGCGTCTTCGTTCCAACTCGTACATGCCCCGCCTCCAAATGCTCACGAACTGGACCCACTCTCATTTTGTATGCATAACCATATTGGCAGGCGGATAATTGTACTACAAAAAACAAAAAACGACAAAGAACGGAAGTAGAATATTTCACTGCGTTACAATTACATTCTTAGTTTAAAAGCAACATCTAGAGTTTGTTACTATGTCCAGTTCCATGGCTATTTAGTTTACCGGCATACATTATTATCACGATAATGACAGAACAGTAGCAGATAGTTCTTCGAGCGTAAAATATTTCTACTTCACATTGTTTTTAGGTATTTTTGATTTCTATTTAAGAAATACGAAGTACAACGCTGATTTTATTTTGAGTTTGGCAGTTTTAGTTTCCTGTCTATAGTAAATTGCTATCCGGTTTTGTATTTATTAGAAGAAACTAAGTACTGAGACCTTATATCAAATTGTTTCCACCTTATATCAATTAAATTTTCAATAATTTTTTACAATTAAATTTTCATGTTAGTCTGTTCGCTTGTTAAAGAGCATCATAAGCTTGACCCAAAGCTCTGATGCTGCGTGCATTAAACGAAGGTCTTAATAAAATCCTAATATCGTTGCAGAAGGGTTCCAAACACTCAAATTTTCGGTTGGTAAATATATAATTATATTATATTTGAGTTGATTTAATTAAAATTAATCATTAAAGTTACTTTAATTTAATTTAATTTGAAGGGTACCCATGTCGAAAGCAAAATGTAGGTATTTTATCCATCTATTGTTTAAAATCAACGAAAGTTTAATGTAAGTAAAATTAAAAACTTGTTTAACAATAACTACAGTCTAGTATTCTCAAATAATAAAAATACATTTGTAAAAAGAAAAATTTAAGGTTGTTTGGGAAGTTATTTTCTGTAAGCAGGATGTGTGAGTAATATTTATTATTACAATTTGGTCTTACAAAATAAAAGTATAATTAAAATACGTGATGCTAAACGTGAGTGAATATATCATCTAGACTTACGAGTTTTAGAAACCCACAATAAAACACAAGTAATCTTAACTGCACTACGTCATTTATGAAAAAAGAAACTGTGTAGTGGAACGACTTACACGGAACGTATAACAATACAAAAACGAACTTCCGAATTTCTTTATTCAAGAAATATTGACAGAAGAACTGGTTTAATAGTTTCGTTATGACAATTTTCATGCTAGTATTATGTGTGAAACGTTACCTTTCTGACATTAATGGGTACAGCCGTAGAGACCATTCACATATAAACTCAATTTAGAGGCAATCCATGCTATTACTATTTGTATCCATGACTGTTACCTTCCAGTATGCCATATACACACGGCAAGTTTTTTCTGAAAATTTGATGTTAATAAATTTATTTAATAAATTTAAACATTTTTTTACGATTTTAGATGTATACCAGACAATCGAATGTCATTAACTTTTCAACGGTGACTTAACTTATTTTTACTCCTTCTCGGAGCATAGGGCGACAACAAATCTTCTTCATCTATTAAATCGGGTTGTCCGGTTTTCGCTTCGTTCTGTTTCGTTAAAAAGGAAAATTTAAAGCAGATAGACTATTAACTCTTCATGCTCGAGTACCATACCCTCTATAGACTTAGGCACTGGTCTACGGTCTTCGCTGTTTACCACCAGGAATGGCATTTCCTCCACTTATTCCGGTACAAACATGCTGTTATGGTTACCCCTCCAATTCCTGGTCGCTATTTCCTCTACGGGGTCCCACGAGAAGGGTAAGTTTGGCTGACAGAGGCTCTGTATTGCGCATTACCCCCCTTTCAACTACGAAGTAAGTTAACATTCTCGAATTTAATTTGTTAACAAGGGATACCTTATATTTTACTATTTAATTCTCGTAAACGTTTAAATTTTACTGTCACCTATAAGCGAATTACAATATCAATTACTGAAAACGCTAATTTCTGAAGTGTGATCGAATATTAAAGAAAACCATTTTATGATACATATCTAAAACAATGTACGTTTTCTTAAACATTTGTTTTTCACTGTAATGCAAATAAATAGGCCTAACACAAATTTTATTTCTTCATACAATAGTACATTGAATTTAATTTTGTAGTGTTTTTTATCAAACGATTTTTATTCTCCTGATTTACAGCATCAACTTCGTTGTCGAATAAACTTTTTACCTTAAAATATTGATTTGGGGAATTAAATTGAAATATGGACAGTACTACATACCATAAGTAATATCTGTATTTAATTTGAATCCAGGTATTCTGCTTTTTCATGCAGTTGCTGCCCGAAAATCGATCCATTCTGATGATTTTAATATATTGGTGAAGAAAAACGTAAATAAATTATTCCAGAGCTAGGCACTAATAAATCCATTGTAAGTTTGCGTTTTTGACCAGTATATCTATTAAATGTATTTCTTATATCAACTTAATTAAATAGTAATTAATAATTACGTTCATCAATTTTAGCATTTTACATGTTCTAATGACAGGTACTAAATTTTTGATCTCGTATTATTTATATTAAAACCCGCGGTGCCTCGTTGTTTTGTCTTTGTTTGACCATTGATTAAAAGACAAAAATTTAAAAGGATTAAAAGGAAAATAATTCAGAACGGCTTCCTCCTCTGACCTTCATGTAATAAATCACCGACATCTGAAGAGCTGCCGACATGCAATCCACCTTCCGTGAGCTTGCTAACTAGACTCATCTATCAGGGGTTCGTTATCAACATATAAACACACACGCACACTTTCCGAGCGGCAAGTTATGCTGATTTTCTTTTACTGTTAAGTTAAGATGTCGGTACTTGGGGTAGAAGTTCATGATAATTATCCGTATCCTGTACTTAATTGTTATCAGTGACTTAATTGAATAAAGATGATGTAATTTTCTTAAATATCATCTTTATCGACCTTTACGAACAGTATAACTCACGTAGTTCGGAATAATTTTAGGCCACATTAAAATTAAATTTATAAATAAACATGTATTAATAATATTTTCATTTGTCGTAATGGCTCTTATGTAAACAAATCTCACAGATAATAGTTTTTAAAATTTACCTGATGTTATGAAAATTGATGTCCATTATTCATATAAATGAATATTGTTATAGAAGAGTGGTGAATTGACTAATGAAATTTTCAATCATTTTTACGCGACCCACAGTACTCGTAAATTTTTACATCTATTTAGGAGTATTTTAACCAAATTTGATAGATGGATTTGATTTGAAAGGTGGAGTGCATTTTAAATAGATAGAAAATTTACCACATTCAACAACACTCGTTTTAAAACCAAGAAATGAGGTAGATTATTAACTAGTCTATCTGAAAATGGAAACTGAACACCAACTGATTGCAAATCGATATTTTTTTCTCGACCAATTCTTTCTGTCACCCCTATTCGCTTCCATCCCTTGGCATTCCTTTTTCCAGCGGTTTGCACGGGAGACATCGAAACCTTTGACCCAATCTGCCGGGATTCTCTTCTCAAAGTTCAAGCTTCTCTTCCTTTTCTGCTGTTCTGGTGGTCGTGTTTCAAAGTAACATTAACCTCTCCCAGAAAAGAACTTAAAACTTGCGATTCAGGAGAAAACCGTAGGAGGAGGAATCATTTTTCATTCTTCTATTTGCCAAATTTCGGTCGTTGCGTTCATTGCTTCTGTACTTCAATTACGTAAATTCTGCAACAGAGAATGATGTATGTTGATTGTTTTAACTTTTGAATTCATAATGTTATTTTATCTATTTTTTAAATATTGATTTTTTTTCAAAGTACGTTTTTATTGCATTAGAAAATGTATTTTGACGCACAACTGCTTCTCCCTTAGTTATCATGTAACGGTTATTATTGAGAAATAATTTTTAAAATTAAGTGAAGTGGTTATATAACCTTAAAATTTTCCATAATTAAATTATTTTGGGTGATATTAACAGTTTAAAAAACTAATTATAGTCATCAGGATATAAGACGATTTGAGATCCTGGATAAGGCTCAATACCTAGCAGTTGAAAATGAAAGTATCGGTAAGGGTGTTAACTTCGCCTCACGTGCAGTTAATTGTTCGTTTACAGAATAATTCATAACTACGAGTGTAAAATTATGACCTAAAGCATTACAAGAGAAAATAGAAGGTAAAAACAATTTATTTCAACACATTCAAAGGTTTTAAGTGGAATTTTTTATTCAATTTCATGCAGTAGAATATCTCGTATTTAACTCTTGTAAAATATCTCCATATTGCTCAATGTCGTGTCACAAGAGGCATGTTTTGTTCATTGCTAGAACTGAACAATAAAAAGATAACTATCACTTCCGCGGTGATAACAAGGATGAACAAGGTTGACGAAACGCTTGAGAATCAATGCCACCACAAGTTTTTCAAATTTAATCATTTGTTCAATGATGGGAGAATTATGACCACGGAAATGACTCCGCCGAATGGGAATTAATTGTAATTTGGTGTAATGTTATTTGCCTGTTTATATTGTATTGTTTGCTGATACCAATGTACATAATGATAACATTTAATGTAATTTATCATAATAGTAGATTTATTATCATAATAGTAGTCAATATCCTATAATTATATTGAGTACTAATCTGTTCTTTTAACGCCGAATTCTGATGTCTCCAGAACTTCACGGGCTCGGCACTGTCCAACCACAAGTTAACTCACTCGAAATATAATAAAAATTGTTTCACCGTAGAGTCCTATAGAGTCACAATTTTATTTCAAACTGACACAGTAACCACGATAAAAATACAAATTCACCTTGAGAATGCCTAATAAGAAAAGCATTATCTTTCGAATGAAAGGACACATAGTTGTCGATTCCTTGGGGGATATCCACACTTGGCAGGTACGAAGCCGCTAAGAGCGTCTGGAGTAAAACCCTCCTACGAGATAGCCGAGCAAAAGCTAAAATCTGAGGGGATATCTCCCAAAGAAAGAAGCGAGTCCATTAATTGAAAAAGAAAAAAAAAGAAAAAGAAATTAACAATAAAAGTGCTTTTTTTGCTAATTGTTTCTTTCAAGTATGAGAAACGTATTGTATTTGTTCAATTATGTTTTATTTATTTCGAAAAATTAATGTTAATTGAAGATTTCTAAATTATTTTAAAATAAATATATAAGTATCTCGAGTACTGGGCCGTACTAGTATTGTTAAAAAGTGGAACTGCTGAAGAGAGTGGATAGAGGGATCAGAAACTCAGAGTTGAGGGAGGAATATAAGGTTGTGAGTTTAATTTAATACGACGAAAAGAATCAAGTAGCCAACTTCCGAAATTCTTGTTGAAAACAGAATTTACAAAAGTTGCAGAGAGCGCGGAAAAGTATTCAATTATACGGGCAAAATTTATTTCCCGGAATTTTCGTGAACTCATTGATGTCAGTTGAGAGCAATTCCACCGTACCACGTCAACCGTGGTGATAAGAATTACAATGCAAAGGCTTTTCATACTTTTAGTATCATGATTTAGGCAGATAATTTTAATTCAGTCTTATATATTTAACACCTCTTATTTATTCGGTCTTATAGACTATGTTATAAATACATTGTTTTTACTCCGGAAATCTTCATACCAAGGAGCACTTCGTCTGCAACTGATCATTATGTTTTCTCTTCCTTTGAAGTTTTTCTTAAAATGAAAATATTTCCAATTAAATATTCATTACGCTGATGACGCAAATCAAGATTTTTTAAACTAGCTATTTATTTATTCTTATAATTTTATATTCAAAATGTGTTTTCAGTTGAATTATTTCATAAATTTTACACTGTCTCGTGCAAATTTGATTCGGTGTTTGAAATTTGCTTCGGTGTTTCTACCCTTTACGATCTCAACATATTCATTTTCTCTTTTTCCCATCCTGTTTATGTATTTTCTAAATGTAACTGCCCAGTAATAAATGTATTTGTATTTCTATCATATGAATTAGATATTGTGTGTTTCTCAGTCCTGGTCCCCCAAATATGCACCTTTTTCTGATTGAGATACTGTGGAGAAGATTAAATGGCTGAAGAAATCGGGATGCCACATTCAGTGGTGGCTATTAAATTCCTAGAACTTACTGATTATTACTTTTCTGTGTTCACACCAGAAAAATTTAGGTTAATGTCAAAGAGGATCAGTTTTCTGTGAAGCAGCAGATATTCTTTCACCCGAATCACGTGTTAGTGCTGATCACGATTAGTAATTTGTGAGAAACTTAAAATTTCAAAAAAGTTAGTAATGGGATTATAATTATTCTGGTGATTACTTGTGAGTTTTACTATATTCCTCTCCATTCGTGAGATTAATACCTGAGACGGCAATAGATTCGTTAACAAAGATCGTCTTATGGATGATATTAGATGTGAAAGCTCACATTTCATATGTTGGCGAGACTACCCTGCAAAGTTTCCTCGTAGATATCCTCCGGCCAGAAACCATATATATCAAGAATAAAGTGACTGATTTGAAACTTTTAATACTAGTTTTATGAGTAAACGCAACGATAACATTTCATTTTTCCAATCTTGCAATTTTTAGGATCATTGTATTTAACAGTTTATCCTCAAAGTACAAATTTTGTTTTTTCAGAGGATCCCTTTAACATTGATAAAACTTTTTAATTGGGAAGATTTGGATTTTGATGATATTTCTTTCTCATGTGGAATATGCGTTGCGTTTCCTCAATGGGAATATTGAGAAGGTGACTGCAGTTATAGATTCTGGACCATAATTTTATTTAAACCGTAACCGCAGATTGTAAGGGTTTCAGTGTAGCTTGCATTACGTTTTCAGCTATTTCTAAAAAAAATTTACTTGAATTTATGGCCAACCTTATTTTGTGACTTGCTCCACTCATCACTCGGTGACATATTAGCGCACCCAATGATTTCAATTAAGTTCTTGACTTTTGTTTGTTACTATATTTATTTTTAACTTGTGATTTCTCTGGCTGAACTAATCTCACAAAACATCCGCTGATAACGAATAGCACAGAGTGGCTCCCTAAATGAGTTTGAGGTTTATATCGTTGGAGTTGGCATTGTACTTTCCACTTCCAAAGGCAGCCATGTTGAATTTTGCTCCACCACTTTTACATGAATCCTAGTATACACTCGGATCAACGGAACGTTGTGTTCACCTATGCGGACTCGAACTGCAAGTTTAATCCTCACCACAAGGTAGTACTAGCGTAGGTAGAATCAAATCACTGAAACATTTGAAATTGGCATAGAATATAGAATAGTTTGTATTTATTCTGATTTCAACATAAAATACATACCTCACCTGTCATTTAAATGAAATATTTGCAATTAGAATTGAAGGTGTAATCCATTGCGTCTTAGGAGGAAGAATATTTATATTGTTGTGATTTAAAACAATTAGAATAATTATGAAGAAAGGAGTACATCTCTGCGATTTGATTAACTTGGAGCGGTAGCCTCACCTTACGAAGTTAAATGAAAAAAACAACTCTGACAATAATCTTTTACATGATACGTATTGTATGTTGTCAGGCGTGGGTGTGGGGCTGACACGCGACTGCTCCACTCTGATGGTGGCACAATACTTCAAGCGGAGGCGGGAGTTTGTGGAGATCTTCATCGTGTCGGGCAGTGGACTCGGCATCGCTCTCATGTCTGTCTTCATTAACGGCGCCATTAGGTAAGCGTCTGTCACTTCTTAAATAGACGGAACGGAAGGAGCGGCCTCTGAGATGGTCATGGGTAGATCGGCACAATATCACGATTTCATGATGTACAATATCCGCGTCTTCTATCGTTGTAAAATTGTTATTCATGTGCAGTCGCTAATTATTTATTTGTGTACACTCACCTGACCATGCATTCGAAACGATGTGTTAAAATAAAGTTTTTATACTTTAATGGTCATATAAATATAACAATTATGATCTCACTCTTTAGTGTACTCAATCGAATGTGTCGGGTTTGAGTACATATACTCTTTGACTTTTAATTCACTATTTCATGATTATTGAGGTAGAGTTTAGAGAACATATATCTCCCGAAACTAAATTTTATTTTAAGTTGATTTGGAAGTTTAATGACGAAGAAACACATGATGAAAACGTGATCAGATAGCTCGTCTCTTACATTCATTTTTAGCTTTGATTCATTGATCGTAATTCAGTTCATTAATGATGAGACTAGATCAGTTCATGAACTATAGTCGATCTACCAAAGGAAATCCACGATAAAGGTAAAACAATTGACTATTTTTAATAATAATTTGCCCAAACTCTTTCCTACATGCAAATAACAAAGATACTCATCGCATCACAATACATGAGCATCTTGCTGGTACTGAATAGCAAAACATAAGTTTTATATATTTGTAACTGTTCAATCGACTTTTATTACTTCGAGGAACGGGGGAGCCAATTAATAAGAACAAAACAAACTATTTCATTAATGCATGGAGACCTTAATTAAATCTTGAGTAACGAAGTTCAATATCCTAATACTGGTTATTATGGAAGAAGAACTTCAACACTTCAATAATATTACAGTAATTATTAATTTATTAATATTACCTATACGAATTCTCTTTGTTAAAATAAATAGAAAGCATATGATTCTGCAAAAAATTATTTTACATATTCGTATTTTAAGTAATTGTTAATCAATACGCAATGTACTATGCTACGACATGTCGGTTTGAGAAATATTAATTGTATTCTGCTTCATACATTTTTCATAAGACTTTCGTCATAGGATGACATGAATGTTGGGTTAGGTCAGGTTCTTTTTGTGTTTGTAAAAGCAATTTCAAGTTTTATTTCATTCACTTGGAATATGCATTTCTTTTATCCCTCCATTTCTCACTTGAGCCTGTTTTACAATGGACATCGCTAAGTGTATTCCGATTTATGAACTGACTCTGCTAAATTACTCTAATACTTGTTCCATTCGCACTTGCGGAGGAAGAACAGGTATTCTTGAACGCATTTCTTTTGAAATTAAGTGGTAGCACCGTTTCAGACAGTAGTCTTGGCAATGTGCTATTGTAAAACAAGTTTTCATACAACTTGTTATGCCTTCTGGCGTTTACTAACTTAATTATGGACCCTTGATATTTATTACTTTTTGTATCTGATCGTAGAGATTTGGTTGTTAGAGATCATCTATTGTGCGCCAAATATTTGTCGGCTCGAAGAGTTACTTTAACAATCAAAATAAATAAATATTTGAATATAAAGGTATTGAACTGTTTCTCAAAAGTTAAGTTGTCTCCACTCTCATAAAATGAACCATGATTGTCGCCATGAAAAAAAGGTCATAACATTTTCCTGAATCGTAAAAATTAGCACATTTTGATTTAAACAATTGGTCTGCCTTTGTTGATAGAAAAAGAAGTGCGTTATTTATCTTTATTTATCTTTCGAAATGTTTATTTTTTGTGATTTTAAATTATGAGCTGATGATAAAAGACGCGTGAGTGGTCAGGTACGCCATGTCTCCAGTGTAGTCGTGAATGAGCCTTGACGGGAACACCAAAGTAAATGCATAAACACCTTATGAGAGGAAGTGATGTAGACAGCAGAGGCCATCTCCGTGCTATTCGCTTCGACAAGGCACATTTGTCTTCAGATATAATGTGACAGACGCGCTCGCCATTGTATGCTGTCAGTTAACAATGCGGAGTAGGAACATGTTATTCACTTACTACTGCAGCACTTAATATACGAAGGAGAAATAAGAAATTCCATTTGTATTCTTATCAGTTCTCCGGAACAAAATTGTTTTAACTTAACTTTTATGAATCACCATTCTATTCTTTATCTGCAAATACACAGCTTGAATTCATGTCTTAGTTGTAGCATAGCGTGGGGAACTTATGGAGAATAGAAACAATTCGCCCCAAATAATACAACCCATACATTCACTCAACATAATATGTACATGAATAATTCTCTGTTCTGCAAAATTTCATTCACTGTAGGGAGGTATAAAATTGTATTGTTACAAATACGATATATTTATTATCTTCACCATTGGTTTTGTTTCTGCAAAATATCTTAAAACGGTAATAATCATGAGTAAAAGAGTTTGGGCATCACAAATTAAGATGTATTTTTGTTTGCAAAGAAT
>NNCF01126298.1:420926-437851 GCA_002313205.1 Laupala kohalensis
GAGCAGGGATAGGGGAAAGGGGAAGGGTCGCATAGGGAAGGCTCGTGTTAAAGCGATATAGCGAGACGATGGCGGGAGCCACGGCGTCGGTAGGGCGGCGGTGGCAGGTTCGTGCTGACGGGACGCGCGGGGGCGGTGCGGGCAGCGCCGTAGGCTGGCGCCTGGGACTGCAGGCGGTGACCGGCGCCGTCTTCCTCACCTTCATCCTGGGCACCTTCTACCGGTCGGCGTCGCTGTACCATCCGCAGCGGCGAGCCATCTTACATCTGAAGAATCAGAAGCGCAAGATCAAGGACAAGAGCCGCCACGATGATCGACCGCCCTTCTTCGACTTCAGTACGCTTCGGAGTCGCACAGTGCGCATCTTACTCGTGTCTACGGGAATCAGCGCGTTCGGACTCAACACACCCATCTTCTACTTGGTGAGTTATCATCAATTATCATTGTTTTACCCGTAATGTCCATAATACCATTAGTTATTTAAAATTTAATTTATTTTTCATCTGCAGACAGACTTGAATCGTAATCTATTACATTACTGTATATTATTTCCATTATATTATCGCTGGTGTGTTATATATGAAAATATTCTCGATGTATGAACATATTTTCTATTCAATAATTATCCTGTAATTTGTTCAATTTTTACCAGGGAATGATATTATTGCCTTGAAGTTATTCTACGTATCTACCTTTTGAATATAATTTTCCGTCCGCAGCAACACTTAGGAATTGCTTTAAATTTGATAAAAACTATTTTACTCAATAATATCTAATTCCTGACACTGCATTGCAAACATCGTAATAAATCACCTATGGTTCAGAGGAGTATACATTAAACTTCAGATTGAGTATGTAGAACTACTTTTGATATTCGTGCCTCTTTTAATTGCTTCCTAAAACATTCAGAGTTTTCTTAAGATACTGGAAAGAAGAAGAAATTCGTTAATTTTTTTTAGTTTTTCTTTATTCTGGTGTTAACTTTCACCTTCATTTGTAGGATTGCTTAATGAACTTTTAAACGTACATCTAAAAATGATTGTGCGAAATGTGCTCTCAATGCACGTGTACTCAGGCGCATCAAGTGCAGGAAGATGGTCTTGGTGAAGCGGCCGTGCTGCTGCAGGCGTATCTCGGTCTCGCGTGGGCACTCGGATGCGCTGCCTTCGGCCTCGTCGTCGTGCAGAACTCCGTCGAGTGTCGCATTGCCAGGCAATACCTCTGCCAGGTGAGCATATAATATTATCTTCTAATACATAAATCACTGAGCTACTGACTGGATGACTGGGGTTTGATTTTGACCCAGTGGGGTGTTGGGACTTTTCATCACTCAACACTGACTCTCGGGCCTTCTCAGCCTGCTGTAAAATGTGTATCCTGGGGTCAAACCGGCCAGAGCAATATGCTGGCCACATTTCCTCCTCCTCCTAGTGCTGAGACTAGTAATTGCGGAGCTCTACCCTCCGAGAATCCTACGGACACATCTTCGGAGGCTTTTAATTTTTTAGACTAGTACATAAAAATGAACGTATGAATGTTTGGATGTTTGTCCGGTATGCCACTTCTTGGAAGTTTATCAAACTCAGTTTGTGTAAAACGTTCTAAACGAGACAATACCTGATGTGATATTTTTACCCGTCGCTCTGACATTAACACGTTTTTCGAACACGAAAGCTCCTTGCGGACGTGCTAGCAGTTCATTATGCGTTGACGTCGACAAGAGGGATGCGTACGGTTATCTGTGGATATATAAGCAATTAATCCTATTGGGTTTGTTGTTTGAAATTTAGCATTGTTATGAAAAATATATTTTCTTCAATTTATCATTTATTTCTTCATAATAATGTTTGAGTACGGTCAATCCCGTACAATTTCTGTGACTTCTATACATCTTCTCATACACCATGTATAAATATTCGTGAACATGTAGACGACGGCCGGGAGAGACCAATTCACACTCCGGGCGCTGTTGCGTTTGTTCAGGTATAGTCGGCAATAAATGATGATCCATTCTCACGTAAGGTGTTCAGAGCACGAAGCCTAACGAGTGAATCATTTATTCTTATTGTAGGATATGCCCTTAGCAAGTACTAGCCGCTAGAACTTAATAGCTTCATTGTTTATATCCGTAATTCTGTACCCTTCTTATATGTAGATTAAGAGACGTTAGAGATTTTCTTAATTTTTTGGTTCGGCTGATAATTTCTTTCATTCTGATTAGAGTAATTCCGTCCATGATATACAGGTGTTTCCTTAATATAAATATCGCTCCATATTTACATATTCAAATCCCTGATCTATTTTAACTATTCTTTTTAAATATCTTTTACACTCACTATTTATTTAAAATATATTACCTCTTCGAGGAGGTACAGTTAATTATTCTCCTTTAAGATTTTATCTAATCGTTTTGTTGATATCGATTGCTTAAAGTAATCACCCCTCAGTTAGTTACAATGCAATTACGAAGAGAAATTTCCCCTAGACATGGCATGCAAATTACTTTTTTCCACTTCTCAGATGTCTACGCTTATGCCCCAATTAAAGCACCTTCGTCCCTGTAATTAATGACTACAAATCAGAACCACCTGGCGGACTTTCATGAAATATTCGCCGTTAATTCTCGTAATATTTTTCTTTGACTCTTTCCAAATTGTTTTCTCATTTACACTAGAAATCTTCGCTCATCCATCACGCCACACCTGCATCTCCTCCTCTCCGCTCTCAAGCGTGAACAGGCGACGCGATTAGATTTATAGATCTGGGATGAAGGCTTGGCATAAACGTCTCGAAGTCCGAGTCCCAGATGAAATCTCCAACACATTCCCGTGTGTTCATTAATGTCAACAAGTAAGTTAAATGATCACAACGCGAAGAAGTCGCGACAACGCCAGTCTCAGTCTCAGCTAAATGCGACGGGTCGGGCACATCTCACAGTTGCGAAAGTAGAAGTGGGGATACAAGAGGAAGATGGAGTTAGTGGAAGGAGGAGGAAGAAAGAAAGAACTGGATGAAGAGGATCGACGTAAATTCGTTGTCGTTATGGTTTAATCTCAAATTCTCTACTTTGGCATTAGAGCACTTTAAAGTTTATGGGACTTGTCTGCATACTAAATGACATTTACCTGTTCAGCTGTTAGTGGCATACATGAGAATGCCAGTAAGAATACAGAACACATATCCATATTTCCACGTCCTAACTAAAACATACGTAATTTAAAGATTTATGTGTAACGTCACGTCATTATACTCCAACAAATTTTGGTGACGACTCTCGCATCTGATGCGTTAGTATCGACAAAGCGAATCATCCGAGCGGAGGTAACCTTTGTAGAACAAATCTTATAATATAAAGGGAAGTCTGGAGATACCCAGGTTAGTGTATTAGGTTGAAGATGATTGTCAAATTGCAAAAGAAGGGAAGGCACTAGTGTGATAACCATGGTTTGAGTGACTATGTTTGTGAAAGAATTTTTCAGAAACTAAAAAGGATGATTGAAATTTTGGTAAACCCTCCCACTACACCTGATGCAGTGGTATCGGTGAATAGGGAAAGTGAATGTAACAACCGCACACTTCCAACTTTATTAGAGTAGTGACTGGGAGAGACGTGAAGATAACATACTTGGCGAACCCCGAGGAGGTTTATTAGGTTGGAAATGAATTGAATGAGAATTGAATAGGATATAATAGAATTGAATAGGACATTCATGGCGACTATGACTTCCCGGAGCAGTGAAGCTGAGGAAGACAGTTCGGATGACGATGAAGGGGATAGAAAGTGGAGGCGGTGGGGGTGGTACTCTATGGAAGTGTTAGGAAACTGTGGAAAGACGTTTGCGACGCGGACTATTGCGGAGGCCGGAGCGGCGTCGGCGGTGCCGGTAGTCGACGCTAAGTACGCCACAAATCACAGCCAAGTGTCGTCCTGGCCACAGCTCCTTTCTTTGGCTCGTTTCCTTCCCTCCTCCTCGACGGCGGCGGCGGCGGTGGCGAACGAGTGAACTCCTCTCGCCCACAGCACTGCTCCACCCACGCACACCCAACAACCGCACCCACGTCACCCGCTCCGCACCCGGACACCGATATGGACACGCACCAACACCCTTGCACATGTTACGAGCCATTTTGCTCTTTTAACCCTCTATCCGTCATATTTTTTACGTCACTTTACTTTCTATTCAACTTCAAACAAAATGTGTTCACAGTATTCGATATCATAAGAAAAAATGTATGGGAAAAGGAGTCAATGTTAATTTATAATATAATTGGTTTGCCATTTTTTGTATGAGTACTAGTTTGTACGAGACAGTTTCTTTGGATACTATATCGAAATATTGACTTACTCACTTCATATGAAGTAAATATAACCTATAAAAATACATTCTTGAATAAGTCATTACACAAAAATTTGCTAAAGTTTTTAGTGATTAGATAAAAGTGAAAACCGTTTGTACGTAATCTCTCATATTGATATTCTAGTTTTATTGTTTTATTTCAAAATGGGAACACTTCACATATAATGTTGAATTGTGAATTAGTTTAATTTTATCGAAAAACTAGATTTAAGATGAGATACAAAAGGTACATTTTGAGGCAAATCAGAAAGTAAATGAGTAGCTTTCTTTAATTTATTTTTATACTGTTCAGGGGATGCAAACATTTTACTCTTTTAACCTACGAAGTGAGTTGATCTGTTGTCAAGATACCTATGTATCATTAGGTTAAAAGGAAAAAAAATTGATTCCACCTTACTTCCCTATGGTTGATATGGATTCCTTTACGAAATTGTTTTCTTGTTGCACTTGTATACATTTTCCCGTATATAAAAAAAGAATATTTAAAAGTTCAAAAAATGATCATTATTATGTTTTGGGGGCTTCAACATTAACTATTAAATTTAATAATTGTCCTTCATATATTATTTACTTATGAATTATGTTAGATTTCTAATTCTGATTCATTAAATAAAGCGCGTTGTTCATTAAATATTAAGCGGTTTGTATTTCATATTTGTTTTTTCTTGTGTAATTCTACAATTAATGTTGATGTATCTGTATTTAATGCTGTATGTTGATTTTACTTTACAGGTATTACTATTGTATTTATAATTTTGCACTGTTAACTTACCCATGTTCACCACATTAATTACACTAACTATAAAGTATAATTATTAAAAATGTAAAATATTTCACTTTTATTTATAACAGAGTAAATCAAAACTTAATTATTGAGAGAAAATACCACATACTGAAAACATACTGAAAAAATCCATTCATAAGCATTCCACGTCATGAAATTTCTTTACCACCGATCTCTGTACGTAACTACTAGGGATTATCTTCGTGAAGTGTGATCTGTACAACTCTGACTTATTCGAGAAGCTTTTGCACATCGCACAGCTATACCGTACAATGACCAATAGACAGCGGTGATCAAGTGGTAGCGTCTCCGCTTCCACGATCCTGCTGAGCGGAAGAGCGTGGGTTCAAACCCTGCTTGGCCGAATTAGGTGAGGTTTTCAACTGGGGTTTCCTTCACCTACTCCAGATAAATGTCAGTTCGGTACCCGGTTCCCCGGCAACCCAACATCTCTCCCTCCCAATTTCCTTACCCAAGTCCAACGNTTCCCCGGCAACCCAACATCTCTCCCTCCCAATTTCCTTACCCAAGTCCAACGGTCAGGTGGAAGAGCAGGTCTCGTGACCTGAACCTCGCCGAAATGCATAAAATAAATAAATAAAAACGCTGCCGCAACGAAGAAAGTTGTGCGCGTGATTTTGTAGTGTATTTTGTACTGTACAGTCCCGTCGTGTGCTATGGCTGTACTTGAACCCAGGCCCGTGGCAGAAATTAATTCTGGAGGGAGTCCTGACGTCTCTGCAAAAACGTATTTATTCTACTCTCCAGAAACAAGCAAGGGACCATTTCATCACTTCCCTTCCCTTGTTTCCGCAGAATAATTTAGTTTATTGCCCCCCCCCCCCCACTTGGTCATACGCAGTTTGCAACTGCATTTTTTTCGTAAAGTTTATTTAGTTAGTTAACTTAAAACTAATGTCAATTTTTCAAATTTGTTCATTTCTTTTTATTTTATTTATTTACAAGTAGTTAATTTACAAAATTTGTACATATTAAGTACGTTCATAACAATTTATAAAGTTCCGAGAGAGCTCTGACCTTACCTCTAACTAGTTACGTGTTTATTGGGACCTCTCTCCTTCGAAACCTATTTGTGCTACAGAGTTCGTCATACTGTAAGAAATAGATTTTTGTTAATGTCGAGTGCATATCTTCATGATAATTTATAACTTGCGGGATTGTTTTACAGAAAATTAGTTAGCATAGAAAATTAATTAGCATAGTTTAATATTTGAAGTAAACGCTAAATCGCACAGATATTTCTTCAGTGTTATAGTTTTATGATTCGTTGTTTTGTAAGTATGCCTAACGCAGATCAGTGTTCTTTACATGCGTATGAAATGTTCGCAGGCGGCCGTATTCATGTGCGGTCTGAGCATCTTGGCGCTGACTGCGGTGCGTGGTTCGTACCCTGGCTACGTGCTGTTCGCATGGATCTACGGTATCTTCTGCGGCGGCTACCATTATTCCCTCAAGATGTACACGTATGAGCGTGTGCGGGCACGCAACTTCGCGCGCACTTGGGGCTTCGTGCAGTGCTCACAAGCCATCCCTGTGGCTCTAGGAGTGCCGATCTCAGGTGAGGTATCTTGAGGTAGTACTAGCGTAGGTAGAATTAATTCACAAAAATATCGTATATCGGCATAAATAAACAGAATAACATGTTCTTATTGTGATTCTCAGTTGAAAAACACATCTCGCCGGCCATTTAAATGAAATGATTGTAACTATAATTGATGGTGAAATACATTGTGTCTTATGGAGGAATCACTTATAAGACCAACTTTTAAATCGTGAAAGTGATGGAAGTTTACTTTGATTTGTAGAAAATTTTCCGTAGTATTTTACACCACTTTTATCTGTATGTCACCGGATATTTCACGAAGATATTTCACTTTTTCCGAGGTGTGATGCGTAAATCAGTTGCGCTCTGCCGCCATGTTTTTGCATGCTCTTGTGCATTTCAAACGTGTCAAGCTAGTTCTTGAATACTGTTTCTACTATATTATTCACTAATAGAAACAAATTACATCGCGTTTTCTCATCATTATCATTCATAATCGTTGCGTTATAAAACAATTACGATAAAAATAAGGAAAACAATTATACATCTCAGTGACTTGACAAACTTGGAGTGCTGATCCCACCATAAGCTGGCGTTTCTCGTTCAGATTATATAATATACGTTGCTCATAAAATTTATATGTGACTTTTAAAAGGTCATTTTTAACCAACATACCGAAGAAATTTTGTTGAAAACTAAATTAAAATCGTGAGGCATTGAAATACCATAAGAAACAATTGAAGGGAAAACTATTGTTTATGTGTTGTAAAAATTTAAAATTCTAATACTATTTTGTATTCTCAGCCAAATTTTATTTCTATCTTTGATTTCATAAGGAAGATTATCTTTCAAATTCTGTTTGAGTTCAAAGATGTCTATGATTCTAAGAAACAAGTGAAATATCGTAACTTGAATATTTGAAGCACTGGCAAGTGCCGTTTTGATAATTAAAAAAAAGAGAGAACCCTCCAGTACTAATAAATACTGTTGTTTTGTTATAGTATTTGTAATTAAAGCTGTTCCAAGCTCTACTTCTATCGAAGGATATAATGGAAGAAGTGGCAAATGAACGAACAGTTTCTGCTGATACCATCACGTACCTCCGTATTCTCATTCAATTATTAGACCATTGCAGAACTAGAATCGTTATCTTACATCACAGTGTAATTCCATAGCACGAAGGAAATTTTACGCTGCGTTCCAATCATGGGCTTTGGATATGTTCCTTTAACATGGCTTGTGATAGGAGCTGCCAACGTTCAGAGTTCAGTATCCGCTAATTGCTCGTTTCACAAGATGTAGTTCAAGATCGACTCCTAACGATAGTCAGAATGGAACGAGAATAGCGAGACATTGCTCGCTTATTGCAAACCGTTTGTTTCTCTTGAACGCCATTCCCAGTCTACTTAAATGGTTATTTTTTCATTAGCTGTTTAGTGTATATCGATGAGACGAAGGTCACCGCGGACAGAATTGTGAACAACCAAGAATGATTTGATTGTTAAGACATATGAATCTTCCAATTAGATTCTACAAATCCTAAGTATCTTTCATCTCCTATGTTTAGATGCACATATCCTGATAATATCATATTTGCACATGAGGATAATGGTGTATTATGGGTGTAGAAGCTTAATAGGGTGCATTAAATTAATGATTAAATTGAACTAATATTCCTCTATTTTAAAATGCACATTTGGCTTAAGCGCACTCGCTTTCATCATGTAGTGGACTAATGACTTGTTTCCACGGAGAGTGGATTAGCGGTTTTGGTGTGAAGTTTAATATGTCTCCCCTGAGGGCTCGTGAGGACTCGTCTTTTCCTGTGATATGACGGTGGTAGGTAAGGTGTCAGTGAATCCGACAAACGGGCATACACCCCAAGAGGAAACTCTCACTCTTTGACCCCATTATTTATCCAATCCCGTAGAGATAAATTAAAACAGCAAGATTCAATTCTTCCCTTTTATTTTCCCAAGTTTCTTTAACGCACACAAACCAACTTGGCTCCCTTCCAATTCTTATGAAGATATAGATTCAATTCTGATGAATTGATTGCGAACAAGGCCTACCGACCTCAAAACCCCACCTAAATAAATATCACCTACTATATCAGGGCCTGCCTGATACAGTAACATTCACCCCCACACAAATGCGTAACATGTTTTCGCTTTGTCTACAGGCTACATCAACGTGGGATGCGGGAACAAAGCGGGTTATTACTTCAGCTCGACATGTGTGTTGCTGGGCAGTCTAGCATTGTTCCTGGTGGATCTCCATCGGCGGCGCCTCGCGCGACACAAGCACACGCGCGCCAACGGCACGCGCCAGCTCTGCGTGTCGGAGGCGTGTCCACAACGACGGAAGCTCTCCTTTTCTCAGGTATAGTTGGATAACATAAAATGTCTGTCATTTACTTTCCGTCAAATATGCATAATTTTCCTAAGCTTTCCGAGGAAGAATTGTAAATAATTTTTAAAAATACATATAAACGAGAGATAATCGTATGTTTCTTGATTTATACTCGAAAATTTCTCCAGTGATAATGTTGAAGTTAATTGAATAGATGTCATTGACAAGAGATCCAATATGGTATAATTTCCGAATAAAACATATCTTATTGTAGACAATACGTATATTATGGATCTAAAAAATAGATCACTTCATTCTTTAAAATGCAATAGTAAAGTTCCAGACCTCCTGGTGCGAAATTCACGTTTCGTCTCTTCTATGTAATGTCTATGTCTATTACTGCCTAAATATGACAAAAAACGATAAAATCTTGAATTTTTTTGAGCGAAGTAACATTAAAATTATGGTCGAACTATGTAGATGGTTGTGACAATGCAAAGTTGTCTTATTACTGAGATAGTTGTGTTCGTAATTTACAAGTGATCGAAGTTAGCCCTTCCAGATCTTTTCTTATATTTAACGTCATTAAGCAAGCAAATGTATTATCAAGATAGTTACTAATTAATGTCATAATTTTAACTCTTCATATTTTTGAAGATACTGATTGATTGTTGATCGATTAATACGCTCACTTCGCTTTTTTAATTATTTTTTTAAGTTTCTCGGAAATTAATTCCCTGAACCTGTCTTACTAGTAGGGCATGCTTCATCATTACTTTTTATCGTAATAATATATTTCCTCTCCCGTGGTTTCATGCCACATATATGCAATTCAATCGCTCAGTTCCTTGGTATACCCATCTAGGCGAGCCATATTTCTTTATTTACGTGGACCATCTTTCCCATTCTGATGTTTAAAAAATACTTTATCGCTAATATACCTCGTAAACATCACCGAATGATGGCTCCAAATGATTTATTCAAATTATCTAGCGCTCATGCAAATCTAATCATTGCATTCCAATCGCAGTTTCCCGCAGCTGGTGAGGGAGGTCGTTTGGAACGATTGCGTTTGGAACTTGCGAGCATTCCTTTTCACAGCAGCCGTGCGCGTGTAGTGAGCTAGTCCGTCTGTCCGTCGCTGGCACGGAGTGCTGTTTGTGCGCTGGCTGGTCTGACGGGTTTCGTCGGGATGCCTCGAAAATTCCGCATAATCGAAATAATGGCGGCACGCCTCAACGGCGTAAAATGGCTCGATCTACATTGCCCTCTTCTCCGACTCTAAAAGTGGGTGGATCCACAAACAACTCCGTTCTCAAAAAAGTAAATTATACGCTCAATTGTTATTTCCTTTTATACTGTATTAAGGGATATCTTTGGCAGTTATTTTCATGAATGTTTCGGCTCTTTATAAAAAGAAGATAACTTAAATGTCTGATGTTTTGCGTTTCCGTATCAACTGTAATTAAAAAGAAGTCTAATATATAAATATATAAAATAAAATAGTATGTACTAGTATGAGGACATGCTAGTAATCTATTCTCTGATATACTTATGATGAATTGATGTAATGATAGCTAAGAGTTGTAATTACGTATTAAGTGAAGACCGATATTTCACAAATCACAAAAAAGGTCTTTCTATGTGTATGTCATAAAATGAGTAAAAAATGTCGTTTATCAACTTACGTTGAATTTTTCCTCCATGAGAAATCAAAACAAACACTCGGACTGCGTTGATAATATTCAACGTGTGAAAATCAATTTTAGACATTTTTACTATACAATATCGGAAATCACGTAGCGTCTCCTGGTAATTGAATAAGTCTCTTCTCGACGGTTTCGCAGAAATTCTTCATGTTTCATGAACAGAAATTTCTCAGCAACAGCCTATCTCGCTAGATGATGACCTTGCTCAATAAACTGATACCCCCATAGGGCTTACGAGAAAAATGAATGAATTCCGTTTGTGAGTGATGGGTAAAATCTTCATTTACCGTACTGTTTTGTGAAGACAGTGTCACAATTTCACCACATTTAATGAATATCCATTAAATGGTGCAGATTAGCATACCGGACATACAAACATCCACAAATTTATTTTCACATGCTATATTTTTATTTCCAAAAACATCTTTCACTCATTTTTAGTTCGTCCTTTTTTCTGGATACGCTGAAATGCTTTTAAGTTAATTTTGTCTTTTTAGTAAATTAAAGAAGGTTAATAATTTTTCAATTAATGGCAATTTCTCAAACGACCATTTTTAAAGCAAATTCTTTTTCCCAAATTTTATTTAACTATATAATAATTATATGATTTACCATCATAAATTGGATCATTTTTTATTTTCAGATCGTAACCAATAAGTATTAATCGTCAATATTGTGTTGTAGTATTCAATGTGTTGTAATTATAAAAAACAAATAAAGTATTTCACGTTATCTTTAAAACTATAAAAATAGTAGAATTGCGATGAAGGTTGGTGTTATTGACATCGATCCGATACTGTTATTTTAGCAAAATGTGCTAGATTCGTCTAAACTATGTGATAAACTACATCTTCATATAATTTCACATTCAATTTTATATTAATGTTTATTATAATAGAATTTATGGAATGAAATGTAATAAAAAAATTGAGTGGAATACACTCACGATTTCACCGACCGTTTTTGTGTCGATTTATTGGACCAACCCTATTGATAGGCACAAATCGTAGACACCTCGTCTTTTTGCTTCTTCATTGCAACCGACAAGTGGCTGAGCACTTAACGCGCGATTACAAATCGGACCACAGTCGGGAAAACTAACGCGTCTTGCCAGGGCGACGAGGCGGTCGAAGCAGGCTGCTGCGTTGTCGCCGTCAACAAACGCAGATAACGCTATCTGACACGTAAAACGGAACCTGCGTATTAAAGAACCAGAAGATCTCTGATGAAAGGGAATCGAATGAAAAGAAATTAGAGTCTTAAGAGTACCTATCGTACTCTCCGCATAATTTTTTCTTCCGGAATTTTAACATATATCACAATATTCCGGAGTCATATCCACAAAGGAACCATTTGCCGTGTTATTTCCGTGCTGTCCCGGAATTCTCATCCCATCATTTTCAGAATGGTAAACATATGTGAAAATCCTTTTATTTCTAGACTTTTTGTATCTAATAAATGATGTTCTCTTGAAATCAACCGTTTTTGACGTGTTATAGGTCAAACAATCTACTTTAATCTATATAAGTATCACATTATTGATGTGAAGAAAAATCAGATGGAATAGTGTGTTGACATATTTGAACAGACGTTTCTGTGAAAAAAAGAACTATTCATTGTGATATATCGGTAAGTCTCTCTTCACTGTTCATCTACTCCCCATTCCGAGAATTTGCATAACTCTTTTTACATTTGGTTTATCTTCTGAAAGGAACAAATACGATATTATTAAAAACAATGGAGTTAGTGAATCCCACTCCCTGCGGGCAGTGTCATCGCCATTCAAGGAAGCTGCATCACTTCATATCCGCAGACTTACAGACAGATAAAATTCGACACATAAAATGAAATCTGTGGGACGTTTATGACCATTGTCACATTCCTCAATATTTATTACAGTTCATTAAAAGTGTGAGAAAATTAGTAATATCAAAATACCACATTGCAAAAAATTTAAATAATATTTCATTGAAGTCTGCTAGCACTCATCTCACTATCTGTATACTATAAGTGAAAACGTTCACTGACATTGGCCTAAAAAGAGAGTCAACTATAAGTTTGAAAACAAAACCATTTGATGTAACCAGAAAGTTATCAAAAAATTGTGCAATATTACGATATAAATTAATCTGGTAGGTCGACAATTTATGAAGGATTTTCATAATCCTGCTCTCCTGAATTTAGTCTACGATGATTTTCTCGTTTATCTATTGCTTCGCATGTCGGTAGGTGCTCTAGGTTTCAAATTACAGGCGAATCGAAAGACATTAAATTCTGTTTTGCTGTTAAGCTTCGTCTGAGTTTAAGTTGTACTAATCTTCGTGTATTCAGTGCTTATTTTGTTTGTTACTTAA
Source organism: Laupala kohalensis (assembly GCA_002313205.1). Classification (NCBI taxonomy): domain Eukaryota; kingdom Metazoa; phylum Arthropoda; class Insecta; order Orthoptera; family Trigonidiidae; genus Laupala; species Laupala kohalensis. The sequence continues at coordinate 434,048 of NNCF01126298.1, forward strand.
ACAGTCATTATTTCTCTCTTTGCGGTTAAATAAAAACCATTCCAGTAACTTTTGGGAAATTTGGAAAAATCCCTGTTGATCTTCATTCGACATTCCTTTAGTTATAAGATATGAAAAGTCTGGAAAATGTTCAAGAACAACTACTCAAAATAGATTTATGAGAGAAATAAGATAAATTCACTGCCCAGAGCCCATTCTAAAAAGCATGCATACCTTCCGTATTCAAGAAACCTATCCTTCTCCAACCGAAAATCTTCGTTTGGGTTTTTTAAAATATCACAACCAAACTTTTTACTGGCAACTTTCTTTATACTACGTGCATAATAAACTAAAAATAGATAACAAAACTGAAATATGATGGTAGACTTAATCAGTGATATTGGGGAATAATAGGAAACCAAAATATCTGAAGTTCCCGGGCGTTGTACGGAAATCTTAATTGGTTGAATAATTAACAAACTTTGTTCTAATTTCCAACTAAATGTGATTGCTATTTCTCTGTTACTGAATGCCTATTAAACTGATCCATGTTTGCTGTCGACCTTAGCACAAACAACCTCTTTGTTCTCACTTCTAAATATTGAGACATGGTAATGTTTGAAAGTGAATCAATCCAATGATTCCCCCATATTGCTGTTCTCTGTAATATTTCATTTCTAAATATTTCCATAAGATTTCATAGAGTTCATTTTTATTTACTTTGTACGTTAATGTCAACTGGACTATAATAAATCAGTCTGGCGACCCTTCCCCATCCCTAAAGATACTTGAGGTGTCTTAATCCCCACCTCCACCGTGAGGGCTGAAAGTGGACATAAAAGGCATCGGGAGTGCCTCTACTCAACTCGGAGACAACGAAACCTATATTTATTCATTTAATATCGGTTGTTTCCGTATATTATCATCTTCTCACCCCCTATGGATGCTGTGATTATCTTACATCTTATTAGTTGTTTTGTTAAATATTAAGTCGCAAGGATACCAAGATTGGTTGAAATTGTTTCCAGAGTCGCAAAGCTATATTGGAACATGGACATCACGTGCACATTTTCTTGAGGGATGTCATCCAAGTACCCCCTAGGGATGTCTCACCCACAGTATTTTTTTAGTTGGAAAGTTATGCCTGCACCGCGTTCGTTTGAAATTGCTCCAGGCTTTTCAGAATCATGGTGGAATACTCACCCATAAACACATGATGACGTGAGAACGAACCGACTGACAAAGAAAATAATGTTCGCATTTAGATGTTAGTAAAGTAGAAGTGGAAAAAAAACCTAGCGAGCGAAGCGAATCGATTGAATAAAATAAAAAGTAAATAAGCAATAAAACAAGAGATAATAAAAGATAGTTTCTTGGCGAATTGATTTTTCCAACTGTAATTACTAAGCTATCTTTTTAAATTTTGTTTTATTGGTTTCGAAAAATTATACTGGATGAACAAGATATTTAGATTTAATATCAAAGAAGTAATAAACAAATTACACTCGAATATCGAATGCATGACACTACTAGTAATAATAAATGAACGTACCCAAAAACGCAAGTTAACGATTATCTTAAAATGCATTTTAACTCCTCATTGATAACCTCTCAAGACGCGCAGTTTCCTCGATATGTTGATAATTCCTAATAATATGAAAAAAGTGATTGGCCTATGATACTGACGTCAATGCAAAAAGTCATCAAAATCTGATACCTACTGTGCATTAAAATACATTAACTATACATGTAAAATACATCAACAACAAAAAATACCTCTTATAAATAACAATTTGTGGTAAAATGTTCGACTATTCCTCTTATAAATTTGCTATTATTAACTAACCTTATGTTAGCTATGTTTCGTTCGGATTTTTTTCTTCAGAAAATGAATATCTGACAAATGATCTTCTTACGATGAAAAAACGTTCAGATTTATGTTAATAAACAAAATAAATTAAAATAATATCGTCATAATTGTATTATTATTGTATGTTTGTGATTTATTGTAGGTTTTTATTGTATCCTACCATATTTGGCCCGACGATTTAGGATATTCTGATGAAAGACTTATAGATGATTTTCTGTACGAGTCAAATTATTTCATTTCGTTTTTATTTACATTTTCAGTTCCCATTTCTCAAACCCGTACCCATCAGTCATTATCGGGATTTGTTCTGTAATAGTTTATCACAAGCCTTGTATTTTTTGTTCTTCTCAGTTGTATTGTTTTATTTTGATTTGGCTGTTATTATTGTTTCACTGTGCTTTTATTTCTGAACCAGATTCTTCTTAAATTGTCTATCTTAATAATATCTCGCACCTTGCATGTTTGACAGGTGTATTATTAGTACAGAAGTATTACACAAATTATTTGTGATGTGTCTCTGAAGTTATCAATTTTGTCCAATTCATAATTTCCAGCACCCCGTGCGTTCGTAACGTCTTGAAAAAAACTTAGTGAACTCCTTCGTGACGATGTATTTTGCATTGAAATAAAATATGATTGACGTCTTCGCCACATACATAATTCATTATCTATTATGGTCGAGTATTCTATACACTCTACTATAACTAGCTACACCTCGCCTATTTCTTCACATGAGTTCGTGATTATTGTGCAAATATCTTTCTTAAATCACCACAGATATCCAGTAAACTGATTACAGGATTCTCAGTGTAATTTGTAGACAGATATAAACAGTCATAAGATTTTTTTTTGCTTTCGTCGGCGGAGGATTGCAGCTCCGATCTCTGAATTTTGCGTATGACTTACCTCCATCATCAGCTCTTTGTTTAAAAATAAGCATAGGATATTCATAATAACCATGTAATTTGTTATTGTTAGTACGGGGTACTTGCTATGTGACACATCTATACACGATAACTTTTGCAAAGACTATTTAAAATCGCATTACACAAAAACTACTTAACATCACGCAGCGCAGTGCAACTTATCTTAGCCCGCGGGTCATTTTCTGTGTTCTTTCGATTTATCGGACCGGCAAGGGATCGAGTCTGTCAAAATGTTGCCCAACAAATGATTTATTTATTTATTCGCTACGCGATATTTTCATTCTCATCAACATTTCTTTTTCCCTAATAGACATGCCTGGTCAAATATTAATTCTGACAACAGATTTCTGATACAAAGTACCCCCACCCCAACATTTGATGAAAAATTTAATGTGAAATATTTACGGTTCGCAGGCGTAAACAGTTTTACGGACCGCAAAACGTTTCACGGGTCGCATACGTACATGCAGTTAGAGCGCGCTGACTTAACGGAATGAAACAAAGCTTCAAGAGTATCAAGGGAATTTAATCATGTTATAATAATAAATTTATTGTCAAAAAAGAAGTACAAACTGCGTATGACCACGTGAAGTACAATAAACTAATTTACTCTCCGGAAGCAAGCAAGGGACCATCCCATCAATTCCGATCAAGGACCCTAAGGAAGAGGCGGATTCAAAAATATCAGAAAAATTCCCAGATAAGATAAAAAAAATTGGCTGCGATTTATAATACTAATAGAATATCAATAGGTTTGTAATTTAACACAAAAAAAATATTTTACATGCACAAATTATTATCGAACTATAGATTATTCTGAGTATAGTGTTTAAAAGTCGTAAGTATTGAAATAACACTAAATTCACGATTTATTAAAATCAATATATTCTTTTACATTGTAGAAGCACTGGTGCAGGAGGTAGTTTCAACCGAGAATTTGAAGAGATTCAATTTCATAATATCTTTTATATTCTTGGGCAGGGAATTATATAGTACGATTCCCGAATGATAAGGTCCTTTTTGGCAAAG
>NNCF01126298.1:443246-457973 GCA_002313205.1 Laupala kohalensis
AGCTGTTATATAGCTTCAGCACTACTCTTTCTTTTCGAGAAACAAAATTTGCAAAGAGGTAAATTAAATGCTATTAAAATTTTATTTTGGTTCTTTATATTGTTATAATATTGTATTCCCACGCTAATCATAATATCAATTCAAGAAAAACGGAAACTTGTCTTCATGTGGTTTTCTGAAGTACACAAACTTACCGTTTAAAAACTCTCAAATTAGGTTTTAAATACCAGTTCTAACGTTGCGACGACTTCGCACATAAACCATTAATTTGTGCCCGAGATAAATGTTGCTCTTCTCTCTCAAAAAGAAAAAAAAAGCAGCTTGACATATTCTTGTTTTAAAAAGGATGATTCTTGCCTAAAATGGGAGAACCGTAAAACTTGCTCAGGAATGGAGTAGAGTAGCGGGACAGAAGTAACGAGGAATTTCGGACCAAGAAAAAAAATGACACTTGGGAATTGTGACGGGAAATAGACGATGACATTAGACGGAGTGGTATTTAGAGCTGGTTTCTTTGAAATTTGGATCCAAATGCCGCATTAATACGCAGATACACTTTTGTATGCAAATACGTTCCATCTCAGGAAGTCAAAGGTGAAAAAAAACTTGTTTAATTTTGAATAAAATGTTATAGTTACGAATATCACGTTTAAGTAGAATAAACAAGTATTTAACTAAATGTACTTTTCCACGTATGCCGAATCATGAATCTCTTGTATCTTTCACCTAAATACTCTGTTTGAAAATAATATGTTGATAATACTAGCCTCCTCAAAAAGTCTTCCGTAAAAAAAGAAAGAAAACGGAAGACTTTGGTCTCGTCGCTTATGAATAAATGTGAGATTTCTGGATCATCTTGCGCCAATGTTAATTGTAATGTTGACTAAGATTTGCTACCTCTCAATTTACGTTCAGAGGCTCCTGCAGAGCAAGAACACGTCATTACTAACGGAATAATTTCGTATCGTAATATCATATTGTACTCATGAGTGCAAAATATCGGATTTCAAATTGTTTTCGGTCATGGTATTGAAAAATAATACTAATTGCATTTTGCATGATTAGTTGTATAATGAATCAGTGCACATGTAATTTACCTTATTCAACTGATGGCTGTGTCAAATATTTTATATGTTTTATGGATCGGCAAAAGTTAATGGCAAAATACCACCACATGATAGTTCGTATGCAACACCTCATTCTGGCCGGACAGTCATCTGAATCCAAATACTGTGAGAAGTGAGGTCAAATATATCCACGTATTTACAAATGTGTGAATTTTCTATGCAATCAATATATATTCTCCAACTCTCATAGAGAATATATGCCTGCAAATAACGAAGCCAGTTTGGAACTAATGTCCTTGTCCTTATATACGTTGAAAAAGTTAGGAACAATAATATTTAGGGACGTATAATTATTAATTTGATTTCATTCGTTTTTTATTTATTCGAGAATGATAATTACCAAGAAAGTGTATTTTATTTATTCGTTCTTTATTTTTCACAAATGTACGCCGTAGATGCTCTTGTGACCAGTTGGATGAGCACGAAGAGAAACTTGGAAGATGGTCATGTCGTAGTGACCCGACGGGACTAAAAGAACAAAAGTCTTGATAGCGAATTGTACATCCACCCTTTCAATTTAATCTATGTTAATGTAGCAATGTAAAAATTGTTGTGGTAATATTTGTTGCATCTTTTTAAACACTGTTGTCATGAGAATGTCCCAATGTTGAACGTAAAAATGTACGAGTGCAATAATAGTGTAGATTCCGCACAAGTTTACGAAGAAACATGAAAACAACAACAAAATATTAGTTCTCATTCTCCACCTTAGTGAGACTAAACAGAAACTAATTGAAATGAACTTGATCTCAGTCTCTTCTTCGATAGTTCATCTTCTAGAGTGATCTACCTCGAACTGAGACAATATACAGTGACTTCTAGGGATCACCCGATCGCACTAAACGAAGGTCATGACCCACAGAAGATTTCAACTCAGATTTCAATGTACGTTAGACTTCCTCTGGACCGGCATCTGGTGCTTCGGTAGGTCTCAAGGGGATGAATCACACTCCCTATACTTTCCAGAGGCAGGACGTCACTACTCAGTTACAAAAAGCAATATACTGACTCTGAATCTCCGGTACAATTTTCTTACCTATCAAAATACAGCATATTATACATGAAATTTTAGCTTCTTTAATTCTGCGTGAGCACCCTCCCTGTTGTATCAAGTGTTACAAAATCACAGTGTACCATTATTAATAGGCTAATTGTTTATTCTTATCCTATTTCAATGCGGTTATTTTAAGACCTAATGGGAGATTGTATGATCTTGAGATTGCAAGGTTTTATACGAAATACTAGAACATTTTTGTAGATAAAAGTATAAAACTAACATACATTATGAAAACCCCCCAGCAAAAGTGAATAAAATTTTCAATGTCCTAGGCATAACAGTTTTGCTAATATTAATTTTAAAACTCTTGAAAACGTTAGAAAATCGCCAAACCTTCCAAACCTTTCAATCATCTATCAAATACAAAACCAAAATTACCACCTGCACCTGGGGTTTGTTCCCCCTTGTGCAGAGACATCGTCACCTAGAACTAGAAGTCATGCCTCGGACACACCAGCCATTGAGGCTGCAGTTGGTTTGAACAGGAGACAGCCTCCTTTGGGACCAGGATCAGGTGGTGATTCCCATCGTATGAACCATCAAATCAGCGAAATGATGAGACACAAAACGGTCACAATACATCCCAAAGGGCTGTAACTGCTGAAAGTGCTTCCCAGGACAATAATCAGGCCCATCTCAGCAGAACCACGTCGTAGAATCAAATGGAGCAACGACATGAATTAATTCATTGTAAGAAACTGTTTCCGGGTTATGAAAGAAATTCATAACGCAAGTGGTTACGCCGAAGCACTTACAACTTGTTTCATCCAGAACTACCCATAATAATAATATCTGCAACTGGGATAATGCCTAAGCCCCTGAAGAAGGATTTGGACAATTTGGGCATGGGGTTCTTGGTACCTAGGATACAGAAGTCAGTTTTCTTGAACTCGTGTTACAAAATCTGAAATTTTCTATCTCAGTCCTAATAGTAGTATTGGCAGATTGCCTGTACATTACAAACAACAATTCTATTAGAGTATGAAAAGAAAAATAACAATCTTCCATGTAAATATTTCAAAATCAATCCAATAATATTTCAATATCATTGCCATTATTCGGTTTGTCCGGCCATTTTCTATCCAGCCTACGGTCTGATCCCAGGATGGCTGGACGAGAGGGAATCTACTGTATCATTAGTACTCCATTCGATGAGCAAATATGTTAAAGACAATCATTATAAGATACAAAAACCGAGTTCACACTCTATCAGAATGTAAAGACGTACTGCATGATAATAACGATTCCAATTCACATATATGGCAGATTTAGAATTTTAATATAAATCTACCCAATTATCTATGTTTTTAGAAATTTAACATGTGAATTTCACAACATTTTGTTAGTGGCACATCACACTTGATATGTGTAGTAGTGCAACCTAATGGAATGGAATGAACCTGAAGTGGAGGTTAGAATCGTGGCCTCGAAGCGTTGTTGTCCTCAACCACTGTAAATATGTGATTTTAACCATGAATAAATCAGTTTTGGGTCTTATAATGATGGACTTTAATATATTCGCACATCGAATGGAGTATTAATGGATTATATAGACAATCAGAGAGTGAGTGGTGTAAAATTTAAATCTACTGTATCATTGACCGTCCAGGTTGGCGAAACTGGGTGAAATTTCATCTCCGCTATTTTCCAATGCACTCGATCTCTTTTCTCAGGAGCCCGACCACGAGCCCGGAGCGTTGGGTGGAGCCGGGTTGGGTGCCGCGGCGGCGTTAGTGTTGGCTCCTGGAGGCGCTGGTGGCGTGGCCGGCGGAGACTTGGGTGCTCTGGGTGCTCCCGGCGCAGAGGTGCTGCTGGGCGCACCGTCGCTGCTGCTGGCCGCAGCTGCCGCGGACAAACCCGAGCTCACGTGCATCTCGGAGGAAGGCATCGCCGACATGGACTTGCCGGACAACTTGCTCGACGATCTCGACTACATCGGCGACTGCATCACGTCGTGCAACAAGGTGGAGAACTACCTCATGCTGAGCGAGTTCGAGAACAATCTAATTGCGGAGATGCCCGTCATTCTGGATAGGAAAGGCCGGCGATGGTCGCTCGCCAGGTAAGCCTCGAATTTCGAAAATTTATGTTATTTAATCCAGTAGTACTTAAAATCTTATGAAAAACTGAAGGTAGGATTCGTTGGTTTAAATTGTTAAATATGTTTATAAATTTTACTATATATTTTAAACTAAGTTTCTTTTCATTCCACTCTCACTTTTTCATAGTATGAAGAAATTCTAATCACATTATTATGATTTGGGTTATGAGACGTTACCAATGTATGAATCTTAGTACTTTACAATGTTAGAGCTTCTGGTATTATGAAGCACAAAACACTTGTTTCTTCTCCATTGCATGTAATATAATTAATTTTTGAAGTTGGAAGATAACTTAATTTGAAAATAACGGTGAAGAGTCTTGAGCAATAATATAAAGTATGAGGGGAATCATGAGGATTCGGTCACATTTTCGGGGACCAATAAAACATTAATCACATGTTGATGTTTCGCCTTTAATAATAAATTTATTGTCAAAAAACAGTACAAACTGCGTATGACCACGTGGAGGAAAAAAAACTAATTTACTCTCCGGAAGCAAGCAAGGGACCATCCCATCAATTCCGATCAAGGGCCCTAAGGCAGAGGCGGATTCAAAAAATTCAGCAAAAATTCCTAGATAAGATAAAAAGTTAGCTGCGAGTTATAATACTAATAGAATGTCAATATGTTTGTAATTTTAAGCAAAAAATTACATGTAAGTTATTATCGAACTATAGATTATTCTGAGTATAGTGCTTAAAAATTGAAATAACACTAAATTCACGATTTATTGTTACAATAGACCCGCCCCTAGACAAAGCCTAGAGAACCTGTATGATAAATCCGCCTCTACCCGAAGGAAAACCGGAGAAAAACCCGGGCCAGGATGGGGCTACAGAATTTATGTACACAAACGTGCCAATGTTGAGTACACATAAAACTAAATTAATATGAGCCATAAGACAACACAATCATGCAAGAAAATAGTTTTTGAAATTGTTATAAGTTGTTTAAAAAGTACTACAGCAATGGCGTGATAAAGCACAAGACGAATTTAACTTTTGTTAAAATCAATAAATTCTTTTACAGTGTAGAAGCACTGGTGCAGGAGGTAGTTTTTAACCGCGGATTTGAAGATATTCAATTTCATAATATCTTTTATATTCTTGGGCAGGGAATTATATAGAACGATTCCCGAATGGTATGGTCCCTTTTGGCAAAGAGTGGTTGACACTCTAGGGCGATGAATATTACTACTATTGCGTGTATAGTGTTCGTGAACGAGACTGTTTCGTATAAAGCAAGGGTGGCACTTCAGTAATTCGGTCTTAACAAACACGACCGTTTCATAAATATAAATGCAGGGAAGTGTTAAGATATTTAATTCCTTGAATAAAGGTTTACAAGAGTTTCGGGGGTGAGATTTACAAATTATCCGAACTATCCTCTTCTGAATTCTGAAAGTTTGAATACTCTGACCGGAATTACCCCAGAAGGTAATGCCGTAACGTAAATGGGAGTAAACGTTTGCAAAATAAACGCAACGGGAAATACGTGGACTAACTGCGTTAACTAAGATTCGGAATGCGTAACACAAATTGCTTAATTGGGAATTAAGATTGTCAATGTGACAATTCCATTTGAGATTGTCTTGAATCTATTCTACGGAATCTTCAGGACTAACTACAAAATACCCATAATCAGACTACAAAATAGTAACACTCAATACTGCAATTACTATACACAAATTTTGTGATCTCAACGGACCCACGTGGTTGACGCCCTCAATATGAATCATGTGCACCAGCCATTTGGAATGACAACATTATTGTTTGTATGATTAGATGTTTACCACTAGGTAATTATTGTATTTCCTTATTTTTGTTTTTTGAAATGTTTTTATTCATATTGATGTTTTATTTATTGGTTTGTTTATATATTTATTTTGCCTTTGGCTAAGATCCGGTTGAGGTCTTCTCTTCCACCTAACCATTGGACTTGGGTAAGAAAAAATTAAGAGGGAGAGATATTGGGTTGCCGGGGAACTTATGGTACCGAACTGACATTTATCTGGAGCAGGTGAGGGAAACCCCAGCTGAAAACTTCACCTAATTCGGCCAAGCAGGGTTTGTTCCCATGCTCTTCCTCTCAGCAGTATCGTGGAAGCGAAGACGCTATCACTAGACAACCGCTGTCGGTTAATAGGTTTAATAGATTGTGTAAGTTAATAGTAAGTGTACAAAATTTGTGTATTGTAATTACAGTATTGAGTGTTACTATTTTTTAGTGTGATTATGGATAATTTGTTGTTAGCCATGAAGATGCCTTAGAATGAAGGCGAAACGTCGATATGTGTTTTGTTTTAATGGTTCCCGAAAATCTGACCGAATCATTAAGATTCACCTCATACGTAATTTAAAAATTTTGAACCAAATGTCATGAAAACAACTCTTGATTGGAAGTAAACAGTGTAATTTTATGTGACTTTATTTCAGACAAAATCCACGTGCTGGCGAGGACGCCTCGGCGGTTGCGGCAGATGACGGTCCGAACAATAACGAAGTGTGTGAAGCGGGTGGCGTTGGAGGCGCGGCGGGGTTGAGTGGAGGAGGCCCCGGTGCGGGTGGTGGAGGCGCCGCCGCAAGTGGAGGCCCCGGCTCTGGACGGCGTGGTTCCCGTGAACTTCCGGAGTTCCGCGGAGCAGCCAGCAAGTGGCGTCTCGCTTCGGGTCCCAAACGCATCATCACCGTCATCGATGAAGCCTCTGTGTAGTGTCTGAGGACAATCACCGAGAGGATACTCGGCGTCCCGCTGGATCACTATTATCACTAAAAGCGATTTGGCTGGGTCACAGCACAAGGTTCACGGATCCCAAAATGAGAAAACCTAATTGTGTTCTCTCAGCCTTGCGTTTCTTATTTATTTTAAACTTGACATTATTGTCCTTGGGACAAGAATCCTTATTTATTTTAGCTTTAAAAATTTTCGAGTTTGAGAAATGTTTTTCGTTTTGTTATTGGACGTTCAACATCAGACTTCCAAACCGCCATGACATTGGTTATGCATTTATTCATCCTGAGGTATATAAATGAATCTAAATGATTCTATTGAGTTACAATATGGTTTCGGAATTTCTCAATAATTACGTACAGGTCACTTATTTCATACGAAATCATTTGTATAAAAATTTGTGAACTTAAAATATTTTATTTCACAAGCTTGAAAGTATATTTGAAATAAATACAATTTTGGTGTATACTTAAAGTATTAAGTTCATATTAAAACAAACGCAGTTTTTAGGTACGATGAAACTTGGTGACATGTTTATGTGACTTGGTCAACTTGTTAAGGATAAACATTTTAAAGTATTTTATAAATTGTTAGTTAATTTTAAAGTATTTATATTTTCAAGTTTTACATGGTTTTCTCGTAACATTTCAAAGAACCCTCAAGAACTTTGAAGCAGGACTGTAGAAATGTCAATTACCATTTTCATTGTCAACACATTCGCAATAGGGAAGTACAGCGGGAATCCCCGACGTTTCATTACATCACCAACAATTGGTCACGTGTCCCAAACCCGTGATCGCATCAACATCACTAACACTGTGACGCGATATTTTCGCGAGGCTGAGAGACACGATAGGAGGGTTCAGCGATTGTGCCTGCGCTGTGGCTATTTTCGAGACGTCTTTGAACGCCGGTGCAGACTTCTCTTCTTCTTCGTATAGTGCCATAAAATGTCGCCACGTCGCGATGGCGATGCACCGTTGCGTTGTGCTCTGGACGTTTCGTTGATCGCCCGCACTCGCAGCTCCCGCGCACGCAACTCAGTACATTCGTGTAAAGAAGTGTGTATTTTTGTCTGAATACAATATCCGTTGATGTGCTATTTGTTGCTGTCGCCAGAATTCTCAACTCTTACCAGAATTCGATCCTTGCTCCTGCTGCGTTGGAATGGATGGAGTCCTTATGAAGCAGGTCCAGCGACACGAATCGCTCCGCGGACTGCAAGTGGATTGTTCAAGGATATCTCGGGAAATAAAAAATACATGAAAATTCTTTTTATCTTCCAATCTACTCATTTTATTAATGTATATGTGGTATCTGTTAATTATCAAATATTGTGGTAGAGTTTGATTCTCATACATTGGTTTCTGAAGGATAAATAAAAGAAATTGCAGCCACGATTTGGTTTGCCACATACCGTCAGATACATCTATTATCCGTGGGAATTACGAAATGTCACTAATAGTTATATGCTCTAATTCCACTTTGCATTTTGTCTTCGGACCGAGGGTACGTCAAGTTAGTTTTTGAAGTGTCTGACGGAAAATAGACTTTGGTCCCACCGAGTCATATTGAAACATAGTGAATTGAAAACTGAAGCAAAACAAATGATAATGTCGTTTAATTTTTAATAACGATAAAGTACTAAAAAGTAACAAAATTAGTTTTCCTTCTTCAGGTGCGTCAATATGGTTTATTCTAAATATGTACCACTAAAAGCATAACGCACCTTCGTTCGCGAATAATATGAAAAATATATCATTCATACTTCATTTGCATGAGAAATTTCGTACATATAAAGGTACAAATATATTTAATCAAAAAATTATTCAGTTTAAAAATTGACTCAGAATGAGCGCAAAATTCTCAACAAACAACAAAAGAGTGTTAGTGAAGTAAATTTGTCTGTCAGACTCTTGTTGCATTTAAGCAAGGAATTGAAAATTTGTTGCGATAAATATTGTAGGAATTTGATGTTTTAGCAACCAACCTGAGAGGGTTGAAGAATGCAGAGCAGTAGCTTTTGTGAATGGAATGGATTGTCTACGATGGATTGTATAATAGCTGGAAATTTGGAAACGTTATTTTGTATTTTTTATTAAAGAAATATTTTTTTTATGGATTTGTCTATGTGGATCAGTGTTAAATGGATAAAGAGATAATTGGAAATACCTCGCTTGTAAAGAGAGTAGAACTTGACGTGTTCAAGCTGTGTATAAAAAAATAATAAAACGTGATGTGATAAATATGCATTGTTTTGTTATATGTTACATTTATTTTTAAATTTAATTTTTTATTCTGCTTGGATAACCCTGTTGAATGTTTTGCTCTTCAATAACAGAAATAATCGATGTATGTCTCTGCGGTAAGCATTTACTGTTTCATGTCTATCAGTGTTGGAGATTAGGGTGGAGTCGTCCGTCCCCCAATTTTGGGGGCAAATTATTTTATTATATTAAGCCACCTTAAACTAGAAATTATGAAAACAATATACACAAGCCTTGTTTTTTATCACTTAACTACACTTCCTTTAATTTGTAAAACATTACTTAGAGAAAATTCGCAACAAAAAAAACAACAAAAAATCATCCGTCGTGGCTAACTGATCAGAACAGCGTCACAGAAAATACTTGAATACTAGTAGTGTTAGCATATGTTGCAAGGAGGGGGTGGCAAGGGTAGCAGCATTCAAAGTTAATCATCCCTCCATCATTCTTCCGAGTAATTTTGGTTATCCATAATTCTTTGACCCTCCTACTTTGAATTCCCAATCGCCATCACTGGTATTTTCGAGCTGCCCATCCAAATATATAGATTATTTAATGTCTAAGATACAATACATAAATAAAATTGATTCAGTACAAGAATAGTTCCATCTAGCGTCGTAGCTAGATGTTTTGAAAATTTACTAACTGAACTCTGTTTTGAAAATTTACAAACCGCTTTCCATAGAACAAAAACTGATACACCCAACACAAAAATCTAAATGATACATCCAACACAAAAATATGTCACATTGACCCCAGCCACCAACTGATATATTTTTTTCAACTCCTGAGATATTAAAAACCAAGACCTTCTACAAAAGTCTCACTCATTGTGATGAGACGGTAAGTTTTTTTTATTTTCTAGGTTCTCAAAATAGTACAGTAATTACTTCTTAGTAATCACCTATGCTCAGAATATAATGATTTCTGATCATCATGTTTGTTTCACCACTTTGTGATATAAAATATTTTAATTACATGAAAGTGTAATATGTTTACAATAGAGATTTTCATGTAGTAATTTGAAAATCAGACCATCGGGGGAAAATATTACTTGATACCAATGTGGTACAATTTTTGAATCCCTCAAAACGTGAAAAGGAATAAGATAAAAATATGTGAATTCTTTGCAGTGGAAAAGAAACAATAGTAAAACACATGATATATTTGTTACCCGAGGTTACTACTAGTGTAAGCTCATCATTTGAAGTTCGTGAGTCTCAACATAAAATTCAACCTCGCATAACATTATCTCTAAAAAGAAACATTTACACAAAACAAATACTTCCGAGAAAAGCAACAGTAAAGGGAAATCGTTAAGGGAAGATTTCTCATCTGGCGATGGCAAGCGAAAGTCAACGGAGTGGAAAGAGCTGTGAATGGTCATCGCAAATCCTACGGGAGACGCGTTCACAGCGCTGTCAGTGGCGAAGGTCGAGAAGACAGAGGGAGGGGCGAAGGGAGACATTGAGTCAGCACCCGCGTAAACCACCGCTGCTCTCTCTGGCTGCGCGCCCGAGATCCCCCTGCCAAACGTTCACAGTTGTCTTTGCTTTCGCTAACCACCATCACCACCCTCCTGTAATACAAACAAAGCGTTTGTCCCACCCACAGACTATCACACTCTAAAACTGAAAAAAAAAACCGTTCACATATACAAATGTACATTTAAGAAATTCTCAGTGAGATTGTGATTTAAACAGGAGTGCATATATTTATTCCGTGTACCCTACACGTTTTGTTGTTGCTTTTTGTGGGGCTTTAGGGCTCGTCAACAGCAAGGTCATTAGAGCCCTTACCGTACACGTGAAGAAGGTATGTGATAACTTTCGGTCAGGTGAAAAATGGCGACGAGCCGGGAATCGAACCCGGGAATCCTGCTGTGATCGCAGGGATATTAACCGCTAGGCCTGGGTGGAAGTGGAGTACAGTTGTGGAAAGCAAACGGGTGGTGTAATGGCAACACCCCTGTGATATAAACAGGTGTCCCGAGTTCGATTCCCAGATCGTCGTTATTTTCACCAGACCTAAAGTTAAACAGGAGTGTCCACAAGGGGGAGAGGATCATGACGAAGATTGCTTCAGTGAAATTTTTTGGGGGGTATACAAATACTTACTACTTCAAGAACTTCTTAAATTCTTCAAAAATTAGCTTGTAAAATTGTTGAATTACGTGAATTTAAGCACATTAATTTTTTAGCAAGGTAAATGAATCAAATTCATAAGCTCGAAAGAGATAAGAAAATCTCTAAAAATCATACAGGACTTTAAACTAACGACCCCTGAAGACAATGACGCATCCCGGATGTTTCCGCGGGGTGAATCAGCTGCGCACGCCACCGCGCCGTAATGAATTCTCCCGTGCTGATACCATTTACTGTAAATGTACTTTCGAAAGTTGAAAGAAGTTGTAGCTCGTCAGATTGTAGTATTAACAAAGTTTACTTCTCAAACATCAAAGGATATTAAATGTGAAAAATAGACATTAAATATAGAATAATTTCCCAGATAGTGATGTATGCTTGCAGAATGGTATGCCCCTAACTTGTTTGGACAATGGTAAATCTTATTTTTTAAGATTATCTGGGACAAAGGTGTAAGCTTATACAACGATGCGACATGGTTGTAATAAGGTAAGGAGTTTACGCAAAATGAGGTGGTTCTCAAGAGTATCCGCTGAGGATTCAGTTAGGGTACCCGCTAAGGATACAGCTAAGGTATCCGCAAAGCATGCGACTAGTGTATCCGCTTAGGATACGTGGAAAAAATCGTGCGGTACTATTTTTTTTTTCCATTTCTGTAAATACGAAGAGCGATGAACAAAAATACGAAGAACGATTATATTGTGACCGGATTAAGCTTAAAGTGAAATGGTATCTATGATTTCTTCCAAGTCTTGCGTGAACCTCATTGCAAAATATGACTATTAGTAATGCTTCGAAACCCATGAACACATATTTCACTGCAAATACACGACGGTAGAAAAAAAACTAGCCACTACGAAGTACTCGCAAAAACAAAACGGATGCAACGAACAAATTTTGCACGACTCACAACTAACTACTATCCAAAAAGTCCACCAAATTCAAATGTTCTCCGCAATTTGTGTCCTGTTGACCCCATAAACATAAATATAAATTGACTCAGCGGTCTCTGCTGTAGGTTGTCTGTGATAACACCAGCTCAATTCAACAGAGCATTTTATTTACAATATTTACATTTTAAATTACATGTGGCGAGGTTTTAACCTCTTTGCCTTCTTAAGCCCTTTTATGCCTTGGGCTTTGCGTTACATGCCCTGGTATTCACTCTCAATGAATTGTTCAGTTGCGTCTACATTTTTCATAGAAAGATTGTTATTTTTATTTACTGCTGCCGTAATAGAAAATTAATTATTATTATATTATAAACTTTTGGCATACTGTAACTGTTTTTTAAAATCTGAATTAGGTGCAACTGACTAATTCATTGAGCACCGTTGGGAACCTCGGAAAACCAACGGTCAGGACACAAAGACTGTACATGGAAAAGATATTTACAAGAGACAATATTTACAAAAGACATTTACAAAAATATTTACATAAGACAAGAGCCTATAAGAATTATTACAAAATTAGTATTTACAAATAAGAAAAAGTATTTACAAAATAGTCTTTCTACACCAGTACGTGGAAAGAAGTTTCGTTACGTGTAACATAGAAAGAAGAAAAACCGGCAGTATCACGTGGCATGTTGCCCAACCATTATAGTCTCCTTCATTTCTTTCTCCCTTTTTTCCCTTACGTAACTTAGAAACTGCCCCAAAGATTCCACTACAGACATTCTGTTGTGACGCATTATATTAATTCCCAAGTTAATGTTTCTGATTTCGTTTATGAAACCCTCGACTTCCAAAAATTTTGGATATTTTTCTGTTTGTGTACAATATAACAGTATGTGAATCCAATCGTCTTCCTGCACAACATATATTGGACAAATTGAATCTAGATTATTTCTTAATTTTCGTAATTTCTATCCCCCTAACTTGATAACAACCCGTAACCTGATCGCGTCCACGATTTCAGTGAGTTGATGTATGGTTGGCGTCTCCAGTGACCTGATACAACTGTTTGAACTTTGAGTGATTTTTTTCTAACCCGCTCATTTCTATTTCTAGTCTGTACGCTTCATGTAATTTATTTTGAATTACCTTATCACTACTCTCAGGTGTGACCTGCCATACATATTCCAGCCCTAAATTACAGATAATTTCCCTAATTTGCCTACTCCATTTACCATTTCCATTCTTATGATACGATTCCCTAACAATAGCACTGTCCCCGCCCTAATCGATAGCCAGTATTTTATCGCTCTGAATTTCAGTGTAAGTTCAACCGAGTTTTTGAAAATCATAGTTTTTGTCTTCTTAATGTTTGCTTTAAGCTGCATTTCGGCAAAGAATATTTCAAGCGTGTTTAGTCTATTTTGTAATCCTACTTGAGTTTTTGAAAGGATAACTAGATTGTCAGCGAACAATAATCCTGGTATTGGTCTATAGTTTTCTCCTATTGTAGGAGCATCCGAAATAATATTACGTAGCGATTAAATGAGTCCATCTATGAATAATATGAAAAGAAGTGGAAAAAGCACACAACTCCGCTTGACCTTTATTCGATACGCCCTTTTCTCCTAATGTAGTCCAAAGTATATTCCTATTTACCGTGTCAAAAGCTTTTTCGAAATCAACATAAGCGCAATATAGATTTCCTCTTTTAACAGCCCGTTCCGCAAGAGAGGTAACAATAAAAATATACGAGACTGAGACGTGAGTGATATATATCATGAGACTGAGGATACTGTGAGATATCTCCCTTTCTTACACTCTCACTTGGAGAAGGGAAGAAGGGAAGGTTCACAATGGCTTATACGCAACAGTCAGTAGTCAGAGAAGGTAATCGAGTTCCCCCACCCAAGTCGATGTGCGAGAGAGACTGACACCAAACTTCGTTGCCTCCTTCGGACAACCAATACATAAGGCCGCTAAGTCTATTTATTTTTATGTCTATGACTCTCCCGCTGGATTCGCAAGTTGCACTCTCGGTACCGACATTGCAATTGCATTCAGAGTACCGATGCTTGTCCCGCTAAAGCTCATATACAAGTCCTGCATGAATGGCGGGAAAGTACTTGGCACTACACCCTGACGACACTGTTGTACCAACAATGGCGCGATAATGCTTGACCCTAGTCCCTGATATCACGTTTTTTTCACAATTGGGACAATAATACTTAGCACTGCGAAAGTAAATAGGCCATCGTTGATGTAACTATAATTCTTTCCAGTTTTATTCTCTTAATGACGGTTTACTGATATATATATATATATATATATATATATATATATATATATATATATATATATATATATATATATATATATATATATATATATATATAAAAAAAAA
>NNCF01126298.1:458124-475250 GCA_002313205.1 Laupala kohalensis
CTTCGGCACTCCACTACATTTCGTTTTTATTCAATATTTCGTCCTTATGGTCTTATGTCTTGCTTTTTAACATTTCATATCGTGTTTTATACTTTCAACATGTTCTTGAAATGCATCGAAATTCGTTTTCGTTTTTATAATTGTATCACTCAGTTGTGGTGTCATACCTCTCATACGTGCTGAATACTTTGTGCGTTCCGCACTGTAGAATTGGCAGTTCCAGAATATGTGGTCTCGTATTTCTTCCCCTTGTCAACACTTCGTCCGCAGAGAATCCGAATCTTTTTATATAGCTATTAATATTCCCGTGGTTGGTTATAAATTGTGCAACAGCCTTTCCAGGTGTAAAATATTTCTTCTTTTTCTCGGTAAAAATCACATCACTCATAAATTCGTACAATATCCGTCCCTTCTTTGTCGTATTCCATCCTATTTGCCACGCTTGTAGATGCATGTCTGTTATTTTCTTCTTCCAACTATTCTCACTTATTGTCACTTGTTTCCAGTCTAATACAACGTAACCATACGTGCTATCTTGACAGGGGTTGGAAACACCTCTGAATACCAAATGTTACTGAGTGCTTTGTTTTTCTATGCCTCCTGTAATGAATGCCATTCATCTCCAACTGTCAGTTGGACTCACTAAATGTTAAAAGAGATTAACATGAATTCAAACGTTATTACTGAAACTGATCTATACGAGGATGTGTTTTTCTATAATTAAAAGTGTAAATACAACTGTGCACTACGAAGTTTCTAGTCTTGAATTCGATGAAGAGATTTAGTTTCGATGTATCTCTTTATCTCTTTGGGTAGAGAATTACAAATTTTTGTGCTACTGTGCTACCGGGTTAATAAGCTGGCACCCTCCCCAATTAAGTGAGTTGGTGCAATTGTGCGGTGTTACCAATGATCAAAACAATATCAATATATGTGGTTTATGTGGTTTACTAGTAAATTGGTAACAAACCATCTCTACGGTAAGAGTGCCAAGCACAGATGAAGACAGATGAATCACTAAACCTGGCTACATTGAACCGTGTTCCGTAAATCGTGCTTAGGCGTAGACTCGCCACCAGAGATTGTTTTATATAGCACTCAAATATGTCGGCAAAATCACTTGACTAGCGAGAATCTATGCAACTAACTTTGTCGACTTCACTCATTCTGCGCTGAAACACAAACGAAGACCATTTATCTGTTCCTCGACAAGAAAAATAATGAGAGGCTGTATTGCACTAACGAGGAGAAATGGGAGATGAGTGGATAAAAACATTACGTATACATCAGTAGCTCTGATTACGATCTAGGATTTCCAATAATAGTCAGTTATAAGAGGGAGAATACAATTTTGTCCATCCGTAATCTATATTTATAAAAATTGATGTTGGTATGATTGTACATATTTATGAAGATCCCACCATAACTCCGAAATGCCTGGAACAATTTCAAAAACTTGAAACAGAGATAACTAATTATATGGCTGAAAACACTATGGGAGAGGGAAACAAAAATAATGAAAACCCTGAAATTAGAACTGACAACTGTAACTGTCTTAGCCACAGAGATGAAGAGTGACACACTCCATACCGCGTAACTCCACAATCAATACACATGGTGGATAGTACATGGGTAGGGGATGGGGATAAAGTGGCAAGTAATATGAAAAACTACTAATATTAGTGTTGAATATATCATTTTGGGAACCGCTGAAACGAATACTGACATTCCCAATGTCACTAAAGTCCATGATCACCATGAGAAAAAAAAAAATATAACTCTTAGATTTTGGTGGGATCTAGGTGTAATGTTAAATTAATCGATAATGATTGATATGGCTTCTGATCATTATTTTCGGGGACTCCAAAGCGCATAATAATAAATGCGATGACACATACACAGTGTTCACGATCAGCCCCCATTCACCCCTAGGGAAAGGGTTGGCAAGTAAAATTTATCGTAAGCTAGCTGATTACCCGGCGTTATCCGGATTATTTTTTTACTCGTGAGACCAACGAACCCACTCACCGGAAGCTCAGTCGAATTTTGGTCCCGATGCAAGATTCAACTGCGGTAGCGTGGTTGCACCATTTCATTAAAACACTTATAAATTCTAAACAATTCATCCAAACTTTACGATTTAAAGATTTTTTTATCTTTGTTAAATGCACAAAACAAAGAACCCATTAAATTTGACGGAAATTGATTTTTTCCGTCTTAAATTTCTCATTTAAACTGAAGTATTTCAACACTTCTATTTTTTATAACGTTTTTTCGATAATTTAAATTAACCTCAGTAGATAGAGATATGCTGTCGAGGACCTTTTTGTAGAACTCTTCGAGGCGAACAATATTGTCACTCAGTTATCATCTATCTCTAACCGTTTAGGCAGCGTAAGTGAATATGACCGATTTTCCCCCCGATTTCATCGACGTTTATCTTCAACTTCATTTTCTATCTTTCTTTTCACACATTTAGAAAATGAAAGTTAGCCTATGTTCATCCTGGACATCTTACCTCTCTCCTTGCTAAATTTCATCACGATCTGTTCTGTTGTTTAGTCTTGATTAAGTAGCAAACAGACAAACACGCTTTCGCATTACACATTTATATATTAGTATGGATTACATATATCAGTGACAAATCTAAAGTTTTCGGTGTCACTTAGATAGTGGCACATCTGATATCGTTTGAGTCTAAATTCAGTACCCATGGCAATAAGACACCCCTTGCGATCTTTAACAGGGAAAAGAAAATGAATGTCAGGAAAATATAATTGCAAAAGATCGATTTGAATCGTATGCATTGTTTTCAGAATTTCTGGAGTGGATAAATACCACCAATGTCGTTCTGAATCAGTTCAGATCACAAGGGGGACGCGATTTCCTTTGAGGTGAGATGAAAAGGACGAAACGTGAAAAATGGGGGGAAAATGGAAAACAACAGATATTTGTGTCAAATCCATAATTTTCGGGGATTCTCACGTGAAAAATCACATTTCAGATGCCGGTATGTCCAAGGTCAGACCCCATGCCTGACAGCCCTAGATGTGGGGTTGAGAAGGGCGTGACGTCTGAGAAGTTGGGACACCCACTTTCTTATAAAATGAAATAAAGTATTCTATAACTTTGTGCTAATTATGTGTTAATTACGTCCGCTAATGAATAATTTTGTGCTCGTTCGGAAACCAGAAAAAAAATCAATAACCAAAGTGGAGGTGATAGCGGAACGTTCACCTAGCATCCCCACTTATTAAAAAATAAGGCTATAGAAATAGCGTTTTTGTTATAATTTTGTGTTAATTATGTAATTATGTATTCATTGTGTACGCAAAAAAATAATTTTGTGCTCGTCCGAAAAACACAAAAAAATCATTGACAAAAGTAGGGGGCTAGGTTAACGTTCCGCTAAGAATTTCTTCTGTTATAATCAGTTATTAGTTTGCACACTAAAAGCAGTAACCACCACCCCCAGAGTGTAAAAGTTGCTCTTGAACAGAAAAAGACATACTTATCTTTATTTGTTTGACGAATTTAGGCGGGAACCATTACATAGAAATTGTTTGCGTATGGGCGAAGATGCATTTTTCCATTTACAATAAGTTTGGTAACAACGCAAATATAAAAAAAAGATACCAACATGAGGGAAAGTATTAGTTCCCATGACAGGCTTGCGCTTTTTGTCTACTGGATAATTTATAAAGTGATCAAAATTGTCACAGCTATATCACCACAGCGTTTAGTGGCCATTATCTCAGAAACTTGTTTTGAAATACTATAGAGTTTAAAAGGTTATTTGAATGTAAGTTGACTTGATTTAATGTCACATTATATCAACAACATATTCGAAAACTTATTACTTTTAAGGTATATACTGAAATACTTGTAAGTTAATTACATATCTAATATTTGAAGAAAGTCATTGCGTAGATTTTTAGGACATTGTATGAAGCAAACAGAAAGTATAGGTTTTTAAGAAAGCAATTGTATTTCTTGCACACATGGTTTGTATGGTCATTCCATGTTAAGTCTAATCAATAGAAATGTATTAAAATATTCCAAGCTCAAGAATATAAAAGATATTATGAAATTGAATATCTTCAAATCCGCGGTAAAAAAACTACCTCCTGCACCAATGCTTCTACGCTGTAAAAGAATTTATTGATTTTAATAAACGTTAAATCCGTCTTGTACTTTATCACGCCATTGCTGTAGTACTTTTTAAATAA
Organism: Laupala kohalensis; assembly: GCA_002313205.1. NCBI lineage: Eukaryota > Metazoa > Arthropoda > Insecta > Orthoptera > Trigonidiidae > Laupala > Laupala kohalensis. Next base: position 462,354 of record NNCF01126298.1, read on the forward strand.
TTTCAAAAACTATTTTCTTGCATGATTGTATTGTCTTATGGCTCATATTAATTTAGTTTTATGTGTACTCAACTTTGGCACGATTGTGTACATTAATACTATAGCCCCATCCTGGCCCGGGTTTTTCTCCGTTTTTGCTTCAGGTAGAGGCGGATTTCTTATACAGGTTCTCTAGACTTTGTCTAGGGGTGTGTTTATTGTAACAATAAATCGTGAATTTAGTGTGGTTTTTTAAACACTATACTCAGAATAATCTATAGTTCGATAATAACTTGTACATGTAATTTTTTGTGTGTGTTAAATTACAAACATATTGACATTCTATTAGTATTATAACTCGCAGCTAACTTTTTATCTTATCTAGGAACTTTTGCTGAAATTTTTGAATCCGCGTCTGCCTTAGGGCCCTTGATCGGAATTGACGGGATGGTCCCTTGCTTGCTTCCGGAGACTAAATTAGTTTATTGTCCTCCATGTGGTCATACGCAGTTTGTACTGTTTTTTGACAATAAATTTATTATTATCATTAATTTTAAATATAACATAAAGACTCCAAAAAATAAAATTAGAAGAAACTGACGTTGCCCTATAACTGCCGGGGATATCTAACAAATCCTTTGATCTAATTGGTATCATTTATTTCCAAAATCGCCGAAACTCGCATCACTTGACTGAAGCAACCATCGGGCATTATAGAGGAATCGAAGACCGTTCAACTCGTGGCTCCTAATGGATGACTGTTCTCCAAACTGCAAGAGAATTAGAAAAGACACAGAGATGCTTCCCCTATATATTATACTAGCTGAGTACCCGGCGTTGCCCGGATCTTTTCTTACACTAATCTTCCTTTATTTAGGAAAAAATAAAATAATGTTGTAAAATGAAAACATTTTTTTTTTCTGATTAATTTTTAAATCATACTTCGCTTATACCATGCATATTAATAATAATACAAAATTAATACAAAACTTGATTATATACAACATTTTTAGTTTCAAGAGAAAATATAAAATAAATACTTGAGTAAACCCATCCTTGAGAAAGCAATTTGAAGTTGTCGGTGAAAGAAATAAATCCATGAAAATGTCACCAATTAGGCTAGCACACCACTCCACCCTTAGGAGAATCAGGCATATTCAACACCTCGTAGTTGCTGAACGTGTTCTCACAGGCATCATGTCACTGTTCATCTGGAAGGCACAGGAAACACAAATATCTGTCTCTTTTACTTAATTTTTTAGAAGACTCTCTTCCCAATTCACCCATTTCTGCGTTTAACTCCCCTCTCCCCTATGGTGCTCAACTCTGACATAATACTGAAAGCGTCTCAGCGACCCTGAAAGAGATTTGAAACTAATATCGTCCATTTCCTATATTTTTTTCGTGTCACAATCTTCTCAACTCCCACCCCTAGGGATGTTATACCTCATATAGTCTGAACAGTTACACAGCGGCATCATTATTCATCTCAAAATCTCCGAAAACTAAGATTTTGACCCTAATATTGGTCATTTCACGTTATTTTTTCGAAATCCTTTCCTCAGCTCTGAGGATACTGTTCCCGAACTTGACCTTAACGGTATTGGCAGTATAATTAAATATCTTAGCAACTCACTGTGAATGCGGTTCAATTGGCAAACTTTTATATTTTTAATTTAGTATTCAATTAGTTTTACGTGTAAAATCCATTTTTACTCCTTACCTAAGAGGTACTAGGAGTTTTTTTCCTATGAGGGCTGATTTTAGACTTACACGATATCAGGATGTCGTTGTCAATTTAGAGATGCCGACAACTGTTTCCTCTCACTGGTATCTGTCATATTCGATAATTTGCACATGGTGTCTCCTTCCCTAGGGGTGTATACAGACTGATTGTGGACTTTGGCGTCTTCGGGAATGTCTTTACTAATTTCAGCGGTCCCGAAAGCCATGATCTCAACTCTAATATCAGTCATTTTAGATCATTTTACCCTCCTCCCCTTACATAAAGGGTGATTATCCCTCATAGGGGTGATCGGGACATATGTGGCATTAAGAGCGTGACTCTGCTTTCGCGACCGCAAAAAAGTTTTATTCAACGCCAATATCAGTTTTTTATTATATTTACCTGCCCTCGATACCACCCCTACCCCAGAGATGCTAGGGATATATTATCTCCACAGTGGTCTGATTGTGAAGTTACGAAGCATGGAGGGTGTCCTCATCATCTCAGTGGTACGGAAAACTATGGTTTCTAGACCGTCTTGTCTTTAACCTGGTCATTATTACAGGGCCCATATTTCTTAAATATTCTTTATCTTATTTTGATCTTTTATTGTGTCTTTTTTCTTTTGGTTTTACCAATGTCCCCGTCCCTGCCTCTTATCTCTCCAGTATTTTTACATCTTCCCATCCCGTCTCTTAGGATGTCTGGGATGTCTTACCCCCACAGGGCACAGGAGTAACTGGAACACAAGAATAGACACTAAAGAGAAATATCAGTTTTTTTAATAGATTATGAAACAAAACAAGGCATAATACGAGACTAACTAAAAAAGGGAGATTACACAGGATAGTACATGAGTATCCACCTCCTCGAGGCAGGGACGGGAACATTGGAAAAACTAAAAGCAAAAAGACACAATAAAGGATCAAAATAAAGGCAGTCTAGAAGACTTTGGGTCAAAATAAAATTTAAAAAAAAGAATATACCATGTATAGTTGTGACTACAAACAAATGGTTTTTTTAATGTGTCATCGCTTGGGATAATTAAAATACATTCGGACTTTTTCCTGGGCGTATTATTCTATTTTATTTTATTGCAATGTAAGGTGTATAGTGCAATGATCTTTTTGTAATAAATTATCGTAAGAAAGTTGAGTGGAGCACACTCCAACGCTCCAAGTGTTTTATTATTCCTTACATTGTTCGCAGACATAACTTTCAGCCACCAGAGTACCACAAAAACTAATAAGTATCTACATTTTTGAAAGCAATTCCCATGAAAACAAAAAAATCAACAAAATCAGCATAAATAATAATAATAAACTTAAGAGTCAAAACAGCAGTTACAAACAGCATATGATCATGTGCAGGACAATGAACTAATTTACTCTCCGGAAGAAAACCTCTACCCGAAGGAAAACCGGAGAAAAACCCGGACCAGGATGGAGTAATAGTGTAGAAGTTTTTCCCATTGCCTCATTTTTATAGATCATCCGTATATTTTCTGATATAATAGATATACCTTATAACAGAAGACATTCTTCTCCCATTTCACATAAATACGAAAACTCCTTCGTTAAAGAAACACACAATTACGTTTTTTCTGGTGCTTTAGGGCTCGCCAACACCAATTACGTAATTTGTTCAAGAATTACGTAATGTGTACAAGGATATGTAACAATTACGTAATGTATACAATAATATACTAGTACTAACTTACTTTGGTATTAGTTTTGTCATACTTTTTTGTGCTTTCGAACAATTTTTTTCACTCACAATGAGCACACAATTAGCACAAAATGATAGCGCATAAATTTTTTCCATTGTTATATATTTTTTTTTTGGTGGGGATGCTACGTGAATGTTCCGCTAGCACCCCGACTTATGTCATCCATATTTTTGAGCTTTCCGAACAAGCACAGATTTTTTTTTTGCGCACACATTGAGCATATATTTAGCAAAAAAATATAGAATAGTTAATTTCATTTTATAACAAAGTTAATTTCATTTTATTACAACTTCACATTCGTGTTTTTCGGGGTTGCTGAGATGAATTATAATACTCCCGATACCACATAATTCCATATTCAGACCATATAAGTGAAATATTCCTAGGAGTGATTTGGGATGGAGGAGACGTGTAAAAATAATACAAAACGTCCAATATGAGGGTCGTATCCAAAGTTTTCTATGGGACGTTGAAGTGAATGGGGTTTTCTAATGTTATGTAAGGATACAGCAACGATGAGGGTGAGGAAAACATCCCTAGGAGTGGCGAGGGGATAAGTAAAACAATCGAAAACGTCCGATATTAGTATCTATTTATTATTTTTGGGGTCGTTATATGAATTGTGACACGATTCTGTTCAAGCACAAGTTCAGCACGCAGGATGTGGGTGAGACACCCCCAACACTCTTAGGGGTGAAGTGGTGTCGTGAAGCTAATGGGTGAGGGTGTCGATGGAATTTATGCCCACATGTAGTGGAATAGATTGCTAAATTTGTATGTCCAGCGTTAGAAGTACTGCGTAGGTGTAAGTCTTTGGCGATGATGTCACTCACATTCAGTGCATCTTCATTTCAGTCATCCCACCTTTCCGAAATCTAAGCTTTGAGGCGAGTGAATAAGAATTGAAGCGCATGGTTTTCGTGCGAATGTGGACAGTACTCTAACTGGAGTTTAATAAAAATAAATGATTAAAATCGCAACTATAAGAAAATAAGAACACAAAAAAATGTATGATCAATCCATGGCCCCGGGCAACGCCAGGTTCATTCAGCTAGTAATTCATAACATACGAGGTTAGGCAGAAAAGTAATGAGACTGATTTTTTATTTACCAAAGTTTATATTTTTTTCAAACATCAATGTTATCCCCTTCAAAGTAGTTCCCTTGGGTAGCTACACACCGATGGAGACGTTGTTCCCACTGTTGGTAGCAGCGCTGGAAGTCTTCAACCGGTATGGTCTTCAGTATGTCCGTTACACTCTTTTGGATGTTTTCTACAGTCCCGAAATGACGACCTTTGAGGATATTTTTCAGTTTAGGAAAAAAGAAAAAGTCACAGGGACTGAAGTCAGGTGAATAGGGGGGCTGGGGAACCATAGGAATGCCTTTTGAGGCCAAAAATTATGTTATGGAGAGGGCAGTGTGACATGGGGCGTTGTCATGATGGAGCGAGCATCCATTTGTCTGCAATGTCTGCTCTCACGCGAATGACCCTTTTTCTGAGCCTTTCAAGGACGTCTTTATAAAAACTTGGTTGACAGTTTGTCCTGAAGGAACAAATTCTTTGTGGACGATTCCCCTTCTGTCCAAAAAACAGCATTGATTTGATCTTCGATTTGCTCATTCGAGCTTTCTTTGGTCGAGGAGAGTTTGCAGTGTGACACTCCTCACTTTGCCCCTTGGACTCAGGATCGTATTCTAAAATCCATGATTCATCACCTTATGAATTAATCTGCATAATTATGAGAAAGTAGCTGCACGAGCAGTGACTTCAAGTTTGTTCTCTTTTCTGGGAATATTGCCTTACGTTGGAATGTGAAACAAAAATTAATTACATTTAATATAAAATAAATAAAATCTCTCCCACTCTTATCGTTCCACCAATGCATCTACATTATCCATTCTAATGACATGTAGCGTACCTACATCTAATGAGGCCCGGGGCGGCCTTTTGGAGACCCCTCTTCTAGAAGTCACACACAAACGTATTTGGCTTGATAACATATGCATATCGATAGCACCAGTATATTTTAGACAGTTTACATGGAAACTTAAGATTTATTTTGTAATAATCTCAACTATTCTTTATTTTACTATTATTAACAAGTTTTCGAGTACATTTGTGTTCAAATTTACGTGCTTTTTCTGACCAATTTGGTGGTCTCTCACAGGCGGAGGCGCAGGGTGGACCGCCCCCTCCGCACACTGGTAATCACGTGCTGGTAATTCATTACTGTTCAAAACAATCCCAGCACAATCGTTTAAGGTTGTACGTGGTTGTAGCGCGGGTAGAATTAAATCACTAAAATATCTTAAAACGGCATAAATAAGCACAGTAACATGTACTTATTGTGATTTCAACCTGAAAAACATACCTCACTGACCTTTTAAATAAAGTAATTGCAATTATAATACATTGCGAAGTTGAAATACATTGCGTCTTATGGAGAAAACACTTATTTACAAAATAAGACAAACTTTTAAATCACAAAAGTGATGGAAGTTTACATTGATTTGTAGTAAATTTTCCGTACTATTTTTACATCAATTTTATCTATAGGTCACCCGACATCTGAGAAAGATATTTCACTTTTTCCGAGGTGTGATGTAAAAATCACGAAACTATCGTGCTTGGCCGCCATATTTTTACATTCTCTTGTGCATTTCAAACGAGTCAAGTGAGTTCTTGAATATTATTTGTACTATATATAGATAGAAATTAAATCATGTTTTTTCGTCATTATTATTCATATTGTTTTGTCTTATAACAATAAAAATAAAGAAAATAATTATACATCTCAGTGATTTGAGTTACTTGGAGTGTTGATCCCACCTTAAGTAACATGAATGTCCCGCCGAGATGCCCAATTTAAAAGGCCACCACCAGGGAGCGAGAGGAGCGTATGCAGCGCGATGCAGCGTATGCGCGAGATGGCTGGGATCTCGCGAAATGCGTTCAGTTCGATTGCCCTCGTCTGAGGTTAAGTCTTCAATGATTTTTGAATTTAAACCATTCGCTAATCGAATGTCGCTGTCGTCGGCAAAGTGATACTTTTCCTAAGTGTCGGATACACTTTGGGCGTACGTTTTTCTGTAGTTATCACCCTTTATGAAAGGTGTCGACCCTAGCTGTCAACCTGTACCATTTTGATCTCATTCTTGGAGTGTTCCTGTGTATGAAAGAGGTACAAATGTGATAAAGTAAATTTATTTTTTCTTTGTTTTGCCATAATTACTTTTGTACGTATATGGAACTTAATCGGTCTCATTCTTACTGTTCAAGTACAGGTAAGGCATATATTGCTTCTGACTGTTTAGTAATTCTGTGATATATGTTCATTTTATTTCTTCCCCTGACCTTTTTTGTTTTACTTTTGAATTGACTTTGATTAAATGATTTACTGAGTAGTGTTGGTACTATCACTGACAAGCTATCATGTGTGCTGGACGTGTGAAAAATTAGTAGTAACTGCTATAGTTTATGTATAAATTTTAGAAAGAGATATTTCTTGTCTAATGAATGTGTATAATTGATTCCTAGTTTTAATTATGATCTATCACCTTCACACACCAAGATGATTGATCAGAATCATGTTTCATGATGTGTATAAAGATACGTAAGATGTCACAGCTAGTAACTTAAGTCTAAATGAAAAGAAAATTTGCCACTCTTAAGAGTTATCAATACCTGAATTACTGAAGAACTGAAATTTTAATGTTGAATCTGCAAGTGTAAAGAATTTTTCATTTTCTTCAATACCACAACTACGGAATAACTATCCTAGAATCTTCTTCCAAATAAAACTTTGCTTTTGAATTCTTTTTTACAACTCTTGTTTGTATACCTGGAAGAAGTATGTGTGGAGTTTTGTAACTTAGTAAATATAAGATTTATGTATATTATCAATACCGTTTGAGAAATAAATGGTCGGACAAATTATTTTAATGTTGCATTTTGATGGACTTGTAACAACTTTCATCCCTTTATTTTTATCAATACAATTTTTCAGTTCTGTGAAAAGCACCAATAATGCCTGGGAAAGTGAAAGTAAAAATTCTGGCTGGCCGGAATTTGCCAGTCATGGATCGATCTAGCGATACAACCGATGCTTATGTTGAAATCAAATTGGGTAATACAACCTACAAAACGGAAGTATGCCGTAAATCATTAAATCCTGTTTGGGACTCAGAATGGTATCGATATGAGGTAAGAATATTTCTTCTAATTGGTTTTAGTATCAGGAATAATCATAGTTTTTTGTCATGATTATTTGTTGTATATATGATTCTTTCAAAGTTGATTGATGGGTCAAAAATAAAATGGAAGAAAGCAAAACAATGCCAAAGATATAATTTGTGTAACAATCCTCTATAGTTTGATTCAAATTTAATAAGTAAATATATGTTCTGAATTCACTACCTGTGCGGGAATCTAATTAATTTTTTTCTAATCCTGTTCTGAAATATATTCATTGAGCTTTGTGAGGTCTAACGGATAATAAGCACTGTGACATAACATCAGATTATGATATTAAAATTAACTTAACAACAGAACATGAAAAAACCAAAAATTCATCCAATTCTTTAAAGTCTTGCATCATTGATTTCCATATTCAATCATCATGTTATGTTCCTATGTTTAATGTTTTGTACCCATGACGGAGGTCCCAACCAAGGATCGAAATGTTGTGTGCTGAAAAACTATCACAATAAATAGTATGTAACCCATTTTAAGGTCACATGATATATTTAACATTACTAGATTTGAGAAGTGGATGTGAATAGTAAAATTATAACTACTGGACCAGTTAACATTGATAAGTGCTTTAAATAATTTGATGGGCATTGCCAACCATGTAGTGGCATGTCATGCTGTCTTCAAACGAAGTAAAGCAAGTTCAGTTTATATTACTTTCTTCATAAATAACTTTTTTGTTAGAATTAGATTGTTGTAACTATTATTCAAAAAAATAAAAATAAATAAAGAACTTATGACCTTTTATGATGAATAATATTTTTATTTTTTGTGAATAGTTCACTATGTTTTGACATGGATTTAAGCCATTGTCAGGTGATCAAGAAAATCCACATCAAAACTTTGTGAGCTATTCACAAAAAGTAAAAATGACCTTTTTTGGACAAATAATATAAGTTTTTAATTAGATTACATAATGGATGTTAATAGTAGAAGAATTATTTGAAAAACTAACATATAAAGTAATTTAAATATAAACAGGAAAGAATTAGGTTTTTGTTTATAATTTTCATAACATTACCGGACAGTACCTCTCTAAAATAAATTATCTCTGCGTTGACTCAGGACAAAAGGGACATCTTCACAGGGGAAAAGGGACATCACACCAACATAACAGAAGTAATAAAGACTACCACTCTAGTAGTTTATTAATTTAATTTATTTACCTGGAAATATTACATAGTAACTGAATTGTTACATCATAATTTCTATTTAGGTAAATTAATATCAATTCATAGGACTGGAGAAGGTATAAACTAAAAATCTTAATAAATTTTAACATTTTATTAATCAGAAAATTATAAAACATTAAGGTGCATACGTTAAAAAATCTATTGAAACAATCTAGGTGTGTATAGATACACCTGGCAAGAAAACGAAAAGACAAACACAAGTTATTAAAGGGTGATATTGCTATTATTTAACTGCATGCAGTGTGTGATAATTTATTAATTTGAGGAAGTCAAAAACTTTTATTTCTAGTTTTAGTTGTATTCTCACACAAGTTGTCCTTTAAATGAATGAATTGACATGTCAATGATTGAGCAAAGAATCACAATTTTATCAGTGAAGATTGCTTAAGATTACTTGATAATTCAATTAAGTTTATCAAACTATTTTCTAAACTTACAGAGTTAAAGAGCATGCTCCTCTGAGTACTTAAAATTGAAAGTAATTTCTTAAGTTTTATATTTTTATAAACTTATAAAATATAAAATGCAAATATCATTTGTATATTATTACTTCAGTTATTTCAGAGGAATTTTATGCTTATGCCTTGTTATAGGTATTTTATTTTGTGTATTACAGATTGATTGCATATTTAAAAATTAGATTCTTTAATTTTAATATAAGAGGGGAGGAAATATACTTATATGTGATATGATACATGTATGCGTGGTATGTTATCATTGTCAAAACTGGAAATATGTGTATTATATTGCTCTAGGTGGATGACTCAGAGCTCCAAGACGAACCCCTGCAAATCCGTCTTATGGATTATGATACTTATTCCGCAAATGATTCAATTGGCAAAGTCTATTTGGATTTGAACCCTCTTCTCTTACCTCATCCTGCAGCTGCTGGCAAATGTGCAGGAGGTCCTGATGGACCTCCAAGTTCAGGATCAGCACCTGGAGGTGAACTTTGTTCTTCTTCTTCCATATTAATGTCTGAACAAAAACATTTGCATCAATGACATTTATGCTGTATTTTCACAATACCAACAAGCAAGCATTTATGTGGCTTGTAATGACTAGAAGACAATATCTTGCTTTATGTGGACTCCTCTGGCATGAGTTAGATGACAGTTCAACCTTCCAGAATATTTTAAAATTTAAAGTGACATTTAACTGGTTTTAATGTGATTCTAAATTGATATGTAACTGTTTATCTTCATACGACTCAAACCCTGATGAAGAAGTCAACACACCTTGAAACGTTGGCAACCTGTAACCATATATAATAAAGGAAGAATTGAGAACCAGTAATTCTGTAGGAGTAATGATTGTCTATAATTAAGACATATAGTTGACAGTGAAGGAGTTGTTTACTGAGTAAATGTGAAATAATTTGCATGATCATTTTAAGAAGTAATATTCACAGATGTAGGGAATTGTAGCTGACAGTTTCCTGAAATATGAAATCTGTTTAGAGTTCTTGGAGTTATTATTTGTTGTTTGTTTTTATATATTCTCACTACAATATATTGTTTTAGGTACAATATTTTCTGGGTGGATCCCAGTATTTGACACAATGCATGGTATAAGAGGAGAAGTAAATATTATAGTTAAGGTGGAATTATTTTCGGATTTTAACAAGTTTCGGCAGTCTTCTTGTGGTGTCCAATTTTTTTGCTGTAAGTTGTTCTTGCTTCATTAAAAATTTATGATGTATTTTTGAACAATTATTAATTATATTTGTTTGTACAGCACCTGTTATACCTTGTGGATATCATGTATTAGTGGTTCATGGCTTTGTAGAGGAATTAGTTGTAAATGATGATCCTGAATATCAATGGATTGACAAAATTCGCACTCCTAGAGCATCAAATGAAGCTCGCCAAACTCTTTTCTTCAAACTTTCTGGTGAATTACAGAGAAAAATTGGTTTGAAAGCATTGGACTTGGGTGGAAATGCAGTTATTGGGTAAGTTGGTTATTTGATTTCTCAAAACTTTAAGTGATACTTTCCTGTAAACTGCTAAATTGGTGTTTGAGAATTTTTTCAGTTTGTGGACCTTGGAGTTTAATAATCTATTAAATATTACTTTTCTGTTAAGTTAAATAATTACTACTAAGGACAATATTTGTTGTATTGCAGTAAAAAAACTACAAAGCATTGACCATATTTTCTGAACAAATAAGGAAAATGAACTTTTAATAATTATAAAAAACAATAAGAACATGATTCCAGAACTATGACTTGTCTAAAAAACAAAAATGAAACTAAGCATCAGGATTGAAATACATAAATAGGAGTTTCTGTGCATTATGAGTCCACAAAAAGGATGGAAATAACAAATGATTAAGGAAAAGAATAATCTGGCTTCTTCATACACTAATTCAACATATAATTGTTTTGTAATACCTTAGCTAAATTTTAGTTTCGACCTATTTTCTTCCCTTTTTTATTTTAATTTAGGTACTTAAATTATACTTTTTATTTTATTTAATTTTAAGAGATTTTCTTTCCTTCGCCTGTTGGTGATATATATTTAATTGTGAATTGTTTTTATTCTATATTTGTCAAGATTGGTGATTTTCATGTAATGTCTTTAATCCATTTAAAGAATGGTTATTTTTCAAACAAACTGATTTGATTTAATTTAATGCTCTCAAATTTAGTGTCCTCTTTATGTTTAATCACTTTATCCACTTTCAATTTTCATGTAAATTACAGTATATTCTGAATTCTTTGTGCAGGCAAGTACTCTTTAGCTTTACCTGAAGTATTAGTTTCTCGTAGTGCCATGGCCAAATTTTCTGCCTTTGCTCTGGAATGTGCATTAGTTTCAAGGTTGTTGCAATAAGAAGCTAATGAAAAGTTAAACTCTAGCTGTTCTAAACTAAATATTGAAGTTTTATCATTATGACAACTTGAATAAGAAGCATGGCCAATTTTTTAGCTTATTAACATATTTAAGTAATCAATTCATTTTTTGTGTATAGTATGTGTTACAAATTGTAATGTGTTGCGATGGATTATTTTATCTTTAAGGATACTTCCTGGATTTTTTTCACTACAAAGTATTGGGTATTGATAATAGTTCTAGAATTCTTTTCCAGATAATGCAGAATTCAAACTCATTATTTGTGGTAAAATATGTAGAACTCTATCTTAAAATGATTTTAAAGAATTTGTAGGTTTGTAGCAATCCAGTAGCAGATTCACTTACTAGTAATTAGGATATATAATTATGGAATTGTTCTTTGATTTATTTATATTATTATTATTTAATTTCTTCCTTAAAATGTTTATTGATAGTAGTGTTGATTTAAAAATTGTTCATTCTTTAGTATTATGAAAGACTTACTTACAAGAATTGTGATTTAATTGTTACCATAAAAATTCTTTTTGAAATATAAATTATAGTCATCTTCATAGAGTATGTACTCAGATGTTGAGATCAAGAAATGAATTGAAATTATGCTTGCTTCATGTAAATGGTGACCAGTATTCTTTGTTTGAAAATTCACAATTTTTCACCAAAAAATACATTAATTTAATGATGATAACCAGGGCAGTGCAAATTAATTCTCAAAAAGTACAAATAAGAATTTAATTAGATAATTTTTTTTGCAATATCTAAAGAATTTTGTTGAAGTAAAGTTGGTTAAATCAATTCTAAACTCTCTAGACATGTGTACCTCTTAAATATATCTATTTATTTTTAGAAAGCTTTTTTTATTGTTTTTCTTTCAAGGAATGTTCCTTTTAGGGAATGTTTCAAGGGAATTTCTTTTAGAAATTGACATCAAGTGCAAGTTATTGCAGGTCTACAGATTTTCATTGTATGGTCCCAAGTTTTACCAATATTCTGATCCTGTAGAATACAGGTCAAAGCAAGAAGTGGAAAGATCAATTAATTGGACTGAACATGTTGTAGGAAACAATGAATGATTTTCCCCCAAAAAATTGTTATTTATCTTCTAATATTGTTTACTATATATATATATATATATATATATATATATATATATATATATA
>NNCF01126298.1:475479-525221 GCA_002313205.1 Laupala kohalensis
TTTTTTTTTCAAATTGAAATCTTGATTCTCTTAGGTAGTTGTTTGGTTTTAGAAGTTTTTATAGTGAGTTTAGGTATGCAGTCAATCTACCAAGTGTAGAGGAATATTTATATAGACTACTGGTCACTGAATAGTGCATTTGGCATGAAATAAAAGTGCTTTCTTCTTCATTTTTCAGAATTCTCTCTTGGATATTCTTTTCAGCATGTAATGCCTGTGAATTGTCAATAGGAAGCATATCCTCTTACTAATTCTTCTGGTTATTTTTTCTTTTGTCAGGTACAACCAGTGTTTTGATCTTGAAGGTGAATCTGGGATTGTGGTTCGTGGAATAGGCACTGCTGTTACTCTTACTAAAATTCAAGAGCATATCCTTCCAACGAGTGCTCCTCTTGACCCTCCACCAGTTGAGGAGTAAGTTTTTATAATGTGCTACGACTTGTGTACTTCACGGAGACACCTTTTTCTTTTCACAACATCTACGTATTCTAAAACATTCATAGTTTTTCATATGGAATGATTAGTATTTTCTATGATAATTGGTTGAGTGTTATAGAAGGTTCCTCTGTGTGGTGCACTTTTCTCATTAATGGTAAAGGGGAGATAAAATGTCTGTGGTGATTCAAGGACTCAACTGCGCCTAATTTCCTTTGTGCTTATTAATGAAGTAGAGTTGTGAGAATAAATTTTGTGAATTGGCTTTTAAGATGGATTTTCAAACTATGTGTTATTCAACATTCAGACATTTAATTGCTCATCTTTACCAGTGGTTTCAACAAGTAATGTATCAGGTCTAGTGCTACATTGTGGTGAGCATGCTCACCTTCTTGCTGTCGGGAGCCATGTTGCAGGGCAGCTGTTGTTGATCCGGCTGCCACTCTGTGCCTCCTGTATGTCTGTCCTATTGTCTTTCTCTTGCACTTCTTTTTCCTTTCTGGATTCATTCCATTTCTTACATTTTTAGAATACTGCATTTTGTGATTCTTGTTTCCACAATCTCTGCCTTGTAGTTTGTCATATCCTTGTTCATAGTGTTCAAATCATTTCCTTGTATGGCTATGAATATTTTATTTTCACCATGTAAAATTCTTTCTTTTTTAAACTTGCAATATGCATGATTTCAATAAGTGTTTGCCAATAAGTTATGTTTTGTTCTTGTTCAACTGGCTGTTTTCTTAAGTGTAGTTGAAAAGTTAATGTGAAAACTTCATACACAGTGTGCAATAGTGGCAATAAATGATTTTTGATTTGTACAGTTTGCAATTATGTAATCATTATTAGTATTGTTAGAAAAATATTTTAAAATATTGAAATTCATTTTCTCAATGATTGAAGTCGGTACTTCATTATGAAAGGTTTAAATTAGTTTTCTGAGGTAAATCTCTCTTTTTTTAGAGTCTAAAGTTATGAAAATTGTAGAAACCTCACAAAATACTTAATTAAAATTATTTTCATTAAAGAAATAGTCATCACCAGTTTACTTAAAGACTTAAAGATTTGGTTTGTCAAAAATATAAAAGTTCTTTATTTCAATGATATATTAAGTACTTTTAGAAATATTTTGTATGTTTTCTTTTCCAAGTGCAATCTTTCTGTTCTATGTTTTTGTAAATGCAGTAACTAATATTCTTATGGCCCAACAGTTTTTTGTGAAATAATTACATAGTATATATTGCTAGAGATGCAATTTATTGCTTTACGTAATATTTTTCATCAGATAGATAGCCAACTTTGCTATCCTTCATGAGAATTTTTCAAGTGCTCATGATATGAAATTACTTGCTACACATTAATTTCAAATAATATAATGCAAATTAAACTAAAAGTAAATGTTAATTTTATTTTCTTGAAACATGGCTGAGAATGTTACTCTTCATGTTTCTTGTTGCATGTGACCATTTTGTTTTTTGTTGTGTTTCTGTAATGGTTTGATTGAAGAGAATGAATAACCGAATTGTGAAGGTTGTTTAAAAGTACTGCCATTCAATTTACAAAGCTGGTGAGATGTAATGTACCTTAAAATCTCTAAAATTGCAATGAAACTCGCCACCAAGTAACAGATTAATTATGTTATGTTGAATGAAAATGGGAGATGGGACAGTTCAAATCTCAGTTCAGTCTCTTGTTTTCATTCAACATAATATAATTAATTTACCCTCTTTATCATTGGTAATGTGATAAAATTGGGAAAAATAAAACATATTTTTAATGAACAAGTAGTTAGAGAATATTGTATTGAAATTACTTGGTTATTTTAATAACTTGAAAATATTAGTCATGTTTTGTGGCTTTGTGTGTTTATGATCTGTGTTACTTTAGGTTGTATCTTCTTCAGTGTTACTTCTTGAAAACCTAAGTTGATAGCTTTGTAGAAAATAGTATTTGTTGTGTAATAGATAAACGGTACTAATTTAATCAATCACTCTCTCCGCTCACATGTATTCAGAATTCTTTTTGAAAGTTCTTGCATCCACCATCAATTATTCCTGACTATGTGAAGGAGAATAATCTATTGTACATGAGATGGAAGCAAGAGATGTCGGAACTGCTGTACATGGAAGCAAGTGGAGTATTTTAGTGACAGTACTCATTATTCAATTGTATTCCATTTTTAAGCATTCACATCATAATTATTGTATTGTAGTTATCCCCACTCTGTGTTGTTCATATTACTGGGATTTGATCAGCTAGGAAGAAAAATGGAATCATTGATTCTAGATCATAATTTGAAATCAGTATTCATTTTACATTTTGTCTATTTCTTCTCTTTTATATTATGTTCTGATTTCTTGACTTTGAAATTTACTGTTCTTCTTAACCATCTTTGGGATGTTTAGGTTTATGGAACTGAAATTTTTCTTGGGACTTGGATTATACTGAACCAGTTGGTATTTCTTTGAAGTACTTGTGGAAAATCCTTGCTGAAAACCTCACCAATTTGCTGAATGAATCTGCTCTCTCTCAATTTGCTGTGGATAGGGGATGAAAATGCTACAACTGCATTTCCACTGTCTTCAGTCACGGTGTTAAGCACTTTTGTATTGACTCACATTGTCAAACATCTTATGTAGTGGTTTAAGTGATAAAGGCATGACAAAGGATATTTCCGAGATTTTTGCTCATTTTAAACAGTGAGGTTGTGTAAGTTGTCAGAATCTTTTTTAATTTTATGGAGAACTTTTCTGTTAGCTTATGAGTTAGAGGAGCAAATTTTTATTTTGTTTTCTTTTTTTATTCTCAAGTGTTCTGGAACCTGACTTAAATTCATTAAAATACATTATTACAGTCCACAACTTCTCCCATAGCAGCACTAATTTTTTCTGCAGATTCTTGAACTGTTGTTGTAGGAGTTGCATATGAACACAAAACCACACACATGAAATGATACGAGAAATGAATGCAAAATACATTGAATTGGTCCCTAGCTTAAATATATATATATCAATTGTTGATGATTAGTTCTGAATGGTCAACTTTTTTCGTTGTTGACTCGAATTAAGCTCTAGTCTTAGCATATCACTACTATTCTGTATGAGACATATTGAACTATTAGTAGTTAATAAATTCTTAAAAATTATGTTAAATATTTTACTTTCTTGTATACGTAGTATATAGAAAGTATTGGAACTGTGAAAAAATTCGAAAACAAGATTTTTACGGAAATATCTGTTTTGAAGGTTCCTGATTCCAAAAAAGTTGTTTTTGGCTGAACGTCCATCTGTCCATCTGTTCGCAGCACTAGTGACTGAATGGGGAAAAAAAATATTTCACTACGTATTAATGATTGAATTTACTCCTGTAATCTTCTGTAATTCAATATATTTTAGCAGTTTTAATTATTAGTAATATTATTGTAAATAATATATTTTAACAGTTACAGAATTCTTAGACAGGATAGGTAAGGAGCGTTACAAAATAAGAAAATAAATAAAAGCAGACTATCACCTTTTTTACTGAAAATGATCATAGATCAGATTAATTTTTATTGAATATAATTTTGCAATTTTAAATTGCAGAGAAATTAATTTCTTAGTTTTTAACTAAATTAAAGAAGAATATTGATGATCTGCTTTCTTTGTTCTTGTGTTTATAATATCCTAATATTTTTATATATATTTATAAATATACCTTTTGAAATCTTACTGATCTAACCTTCCCCAAAAACCTAAGAACAGAATTTGTATATTTGAGATTCTTTTATATAAATGCTAGTAAAAGTATTTCTTTAACTTTTAAATAGGGTAAAATGAAGACGACCATAATATAGAGTAACTTGTTAAAAACAACCCTCTCCTGGTAGAATTATTTAATGTCACTCTAGTGCAGACTGAGAAACTTATATGAGAAAGTATGTGCAATGGTTTTGCACCACTTGTTGTGTCTCCATTAAGTTAATATAGTTTTAGTGAGAGCTCTCGACAGAATATCAGTTATATTCACACCCTAACCATAACCATGTTTTTGGAAAAACTCATCAGTGTCAGTTGAATTCTCTTTTGAGGATGAATGGATCAGATTTTTCTTGAGGATGAATGGGTCAGAGACAGTAATATTGATCTTAGTCAATTGCTCCTTCTCTTGAAGTTAGAAAAGACTTAATTTTCTTTTTGAGTTGTGTTTTAGGTTTCCAATGTTTTGGAGATTACATGGCAGGTCGGGTCAGCATTTCTTTTCTTTCTTAATCCTTTGAATATGGATTTCCTAAGATGTGAGCTGTTGTTTATTTAGTAGATTTTCACTCCTCTAACCGCATTAATCTATGTGAGTGGCTATTTTATCAATTTCTCCTGTTAGGATCTTCTATTGAACTGAATAATTTGTTTATCTTTTGTTTATTTTCTTGCCATGTTTTTAGATAGAGAAATATTTTAGAGGTCATATTATTAATGACAGGGTTCAAGTCATTTGACCGTATTGCCTGTTTTAGAAAGAGGATTGGAAAGATGGGAGCTTGTGATGTTCTCTATATCTTTGATATGTATAATGTTATTTGTATAAATTAATTTTTTATTATGTTTGTCAGTTAATTGGGTAATATAGATTAGTTTCATGTTGTTGAAACATTTTTAAATTTTATTATGAAAACCATTTTTTAATTTATTTTCTATTTTATTGGGATAGCATGTTCTATGTGTAATTAATTTCTTCTGCTCATGGGAGTATCAATTTTTATTACTTTTAGTCAATTCGTTGCAGGAGTTCATGATACTGCTATTATGGCTAAAACCGACTTTTTAAAAAAGTAGTGCTAGCTCTTCTGTGTATTTCATACATACTCTGAAATTGAGATCCTTTCATTGGACAGTTGCGGCATTGGTGTAATGTATTTTACTCAATGTTCATTTTCATGAAGCCTAAGTTTCTTCTGCGAGATGGACTTCAGTCTCATTCTTGTGTTCTATTGTAAGTAAAGTGAAATATTATATATTTTAGCTTGACCACTAGTGTAGCAAAATCAAATACGTGAAAGACGTAAACACTTCGTGAATGGCACAGCTTCTGAACAGCCTTCGCAGCCCTGTCCTTCTGTTTCAGCCTGTGGCGGCCTTTGCGCCGTTCCTGCCCTCTCGCGGCTGCATGCGCGGCAGTCCGTAGCTGTTAGCCGTAGCGAGTAGAGGTAGAAGTAGCAGTGCCGAGGCAGAGCCCTCTCTCAATCACCAGGGTGGTCGCTCACTAAATCTGTATTGTCTGTTTTTTTTCTTTTTTCTCTTCTCTTTCCTACGCCGTCCTCCCCCTGTAGTGGTAGCAGTAGTTGCGGCATGTTGCCCCCGGGCGCGGGTGCGGACCCGGAGGCTTCGGCGGTGGAGTCGACGGCCGCCGGGGCACCGCCGGGCACGACTCCTTTCCCGTCTCCCGGCGCACCCCCGGCCTCTTCCTGCGTCGTCGCCGCCGTCGTGTTGGCTCTGCCGCCGCGAGCCGAGTCTCCTCATCCCCCGCGCATGGGCGCTTCTCTGCGCCGCATCGTGGTGCGCATGACGCGGCGTCTGAGCGGTGGGCGGTCCGTGGCGCTGTCGGAGCATCAAAAACTGCAGCGGCAGGAGCGCTCGCACTGGGCCTCGTCGTCGAGGGCGTTCGCGTGGCCGAAGGTTGCACGCGCGTTGCGTTTGCTGCCGCCACCCGCCGTGGCGTTGGGGCGACGCTTGGGAGCGTTACGCTTGCCCCGGCGGCGCGGCACGGCCACTGACGACGGTCCTCGACCTCGCAGCTGCAGCGATTCCCGCGCCGCGCGCGCCCGCTCGCGCTCTCGTGGCCACGGGCGTTCCGCTAGCGACACGGCCGGTGTCGTGCTCGGCGCCGGCGCCGCGGGATCTTTAGCGCGTGTTCCCGAGGCTCGCGAGACCCCTTGTTCTTCACCACCGCCTTCCCCGTTCCCTTCGCCTACCCCGTCGCCACGTCTTACGCGTCGCGGTCCACTCTCTGCGCCCGCTTCTGGCCCCAACGCCCCTGAACTACTGTTACTGCCACGCACCGTCACTGGCGCTGAATGTGCAGCCTCGCGACCTGCCCTTCGCTACGTAGACGGGCATCTGTTGTCCAATACTTCCTCCGGTGTGTCGTCCACATCTTCAGATTCATCGCCCAGCGACGTATCCGACGACCCCGACGCCGCACTGACGCCGCCTCCTGTTCGCCGCCCCAGCATCCGACTCTTCTCCGCGTTCACAGTGACGCGCCGCCTGCCGCGCTCTAGCGAGAGCGTGAACGAGGTGTTCGCATCGGATGTGTCTGGAGGCGCGTCCCCCGCCGAGCCGTGCGACCCTCCCGCCGCCCCTTCGCTCGCATTCCCTCCTCCTCCACTCGTGATGGTTCAGTCGCCCGGCGAAGATCCCTTGTGCGCTTCGACTCCTCCGGGAGGCGTGCCGGAGCTCCGCGCCCGCGTGTCTTCTCCAGTGACCCGCGCAGCCAGCGCACTCGTACTTCTGCCCACCCCTTCCGTCTCCGCCCCCGCTTCCGGCCCTAGCTTGGACACCGCGCCGTCCCCAGCCCCTGACCTCGCGGCCTTGCACAAGAGCCGGAGCGCCGCCAACCTGCAGCAGTCACGGCCCCCGCATGCGACTAACGCGCTCAAGCATGGTCCCTGCTTGCTCCCCCCCAGCAGGCAGGCGCCGACCGGGGGCGGCGACGAACCGCTGTCGTCGGAGCGACCACCCGCCTCACCGCCCACCGTCGTCTCCGCCGTCGTCGCTGCCGCCGCAGCCACCGCCGCCAAAGTGTCACCGTCGCCCGCCAAGCTCTGTTCTCTGCCGGCTATATGCCGGCGATCGTCTGACTCGGATCTCAGCATTACACCCAAAGGTAGGATTCGTTTAGTGACGTCGCTCACGCGAAACCTCCGCAGATACCTTGCAAGGTGCGTTCTCATTCACCTTAAACTTAATTTAAAATATTTTGTGAATTAAGGCAGATGGGCAAACAATTCAGACCTTATTTATTTCTGAGTGCATTATGAGCTTATTTATTTCTGAGTGCATTGTACGAGTTTCTTGCTTATGTGAAAAAATGTATTTTATTTCACAAATTAGTCATTTCATTGGTTAATTATTAGTCCTGTCACATAATATTGTTATAAATTAATAAAAATTTGTCTTGCCACATCTGAAACTACGTTTGCTGATAGTTAACCCATCTTGACTTAAATGTTCTTTTGTTTTCTTTTAATTCATCCTGTCATTTTGGTTTGTTAAGTTTCAACTTAGTTTGATTACTTTCCAGAGCATTATTTAAATTAAATCTCATTTTACTGTATTATCAATGGTTAATTATTCATTTTAATATTTGAAATAGGAAATACATTAATGAATATCCTTAACTATGTGATGATCAAACTGAAATGAGAAACTGGTGTTATCAGGGGATACAGAGGTACACCGTCCTTGTTTTTATTTGAAGCCAGTTTGTTTTTATTTTATTTTATTAGCAGTATTTGAGCATGAATTTCTCTGATTTATCAGTTAAACTGTTCAATAAGGACACTGGATGCAGGCTCACTAGTCTAAAATAATAGGAGTTAACGTGTTTGCTTTTCATTAGTTCAGTTCACAATGGTTGAAGTCCAGCATAAGAAAACACTCCTTGTTTGGACATAAAAATTACTCTAATTGATAAGTAAAAAACTAATAATTGATTCTAATGAAAAAAAATTGTTTTATTATTTAACTTAAATTGTTTCAAAAACTAGTGAAATTGTGAGTAAATTTGAGAGATTCAAATTTTTGTAATATGCAGCATGAGCTTATTTATTTCTGCCTGCCAATCCATTACAGCAGCAGTTCCCAACCTTATTAGCATGAGTCTACTTATGAGACTATTGAAGAATGGTATTTTTCCCCCTCCCATTTTTGATCAATATAAAATATATAATTAGACCTTTATTTGTTTTATTTTTAATGTACATGTATAACAATAATATTTAGACCCTTTAAATTTGAGGATTATTTGTTCTAAACCATTTTAACACAGTGAATTTGAAGTAACAAATAATTGTAACAATTGTTAAGCTTCAAATTTATCATAATGTTTTCTAAAATTAAATTTGCACACATTCTGGAAATAAAAAAAGCTGAACATTTAATAATTGACTTTCAGAATCTCTTTTGTAATGTTGAAGAAAAACTTACAAATTTAAGAGAATGTTGACACTCAAAACTTTTATCCCTATTTGACTCTATCCTATGCTTACACCCCCTGGGGTGGGCGCGCTCTACAGGTTGGGAACCGCTGCATTATAGCATGAGACAATAGAGCGCACAAACACCATCAAAGACACACAAGTTGATTTGGAAAATGTTGCAATAGATAAGTAAATATCACATTCTGTACAAGCAAGAAAAATCTGTTCAATCATACTTCTTTCACCTTCTTTTTAAACATGAAAATACTGTTGATTAAGAAACATCTTCGTACTAATTACTCTCCCATTATGCCATGTTGTGGGTCAGATTTGTATTTTGTGTCATAGCACACAAAACGTACTCCACCATTTACTGGATGTAAAATAACATTATTTATTCACACTACTGTGAATTAATTCTACCTCTCAATCATACATAATTAATTCTACCTCTCAATCAGTTTTAATGACAGGCATATTACTTTGATTTGTGACAATTTATACATGATGGAAAATATATCAAATTTCGTCTGTGGTTTTTATGTAATCTTTATCTTATTGAGTATGTAATTATAAAATATGATTTTAAAAAACTTGTTGGATGCTTTACATAATTGTTAGAATTTTCATAATGATTATTTCATTAAATTTCCCTCATAATAAATAAGATAATATATAGCAATAACGACAGTAAAGTAGCTAACATTATAAATTTATTTGGTTTCTTGGGTCTGATTAATATTATTTTTTTAAATAATTAGTTAATGTTATCATTTTTCTATCAACTGTCTCCTGTTCTAAATAATTGGGTATTATTTGAGCATGGGCTTCTCAGACTTCATTCAGTTGTGACTCAGTTTGTTGTAAAGTGTTGTTGCATGGTCTGTTTTTAATTGGCTGTACGGTTTATTACCTTTAGCTTACAAATAAAATTATTTGTTGGTTTCTGTTTTATTCGTTGATTTAAAATTTGATAAAAATAAGAAAGTAATTTTGAAATTTGTCATTACCTCGTAGCTACGATTGTGACCCACGTAAGTATTGAACCAAGTCATAGTGAAGTCGAAGTTTGAGAAGCCCCTATTTGATCACTTTCTTCTGGGTGCCAACACTCGGAAAAAGGTTGTGGTAACCTCGGTCAAGTGAGAAAGGCGACTGTTTGCGATTCGATCCACGGACCTCCCGCTGTGACCGCTGGAGCGCCACCAAACTCTTCCCCGTAAGTTCGTACGTCTCTTTCATCTACGTCGGCCTTGCGTTAGGTATTATTGGTGGACGATCTATAATCTTCTGGAGGGGAAGAGGGTAGCACCCTTGCGCTCGAAGCAAGAGGTCCCGTGTTTGAATTTCTGCCCTTTTGCCATAATCACCTTTGAAGTTATTGCAACCTCTATTTTTGTTCTGGCATTAAAACTGGAGCACCAAACGGGTGACTGCCGTTGCTGGAGCGGTGGCGCCGTCCAGCGCACGGTGACGGTGGCAGCGACGTTGAGTGTCAGCGGGGGCGGATCTGAAGTTTTAATTCAAGGAAGGAAACATGAATTATCATAAATAAATGAACCATTATTACAACTAACTTATGTTGCTGTTCTTGAAGTTAAACGTTAAATTTAAAATAATTTTCACTTAAAAATTTCTGTGACATTCGAAGATAACAGTAAAGGCTGTTAATATTTGTAGAAAAAAAATTTGGGAGTTTGAAGCTTACAGGGGATGTTAAGTAATAATTCTGTTATGTTTCATAAATTTTCGTGCAAAAACATTGAAATATTGATTTTATTATCGTATAATGCTGCGTAGTCTGCTTTCACGGAAAGTTAGTCTGCACTGTTCTTTTTTGTTGAAATACCGCAGATTTGTTACGTTTTTTTAAATATTTTCTCTAAACAATGAGTGGAGTAAGGTACATGTCTCCCGCTTGATTCCTGCTGGATCCGCCCCTGAGTGCCTGTGGTAAGGCGGAGACGGGGATGGAGGTAGCGTTGGAGACACCTCGCCCGTTCCGCTTTGCTACTCGCCTGTCCACTCAACTGCGCGTCCGTTAGCCAGGCGCCTCACGCCCTTTCTTTGTTTTGTGCATGGCTCTGGTCGGAGCCTGGCGTTACGCCATAGCAAATGCCTTTGCGCTATGCAGGCTGCGGCCGCAAACGTAAGTAGGCAAACAGTTATCTTCCGCCGCGCACTGTGTCTGCTGGTGCCGCAGTGTTCTCCCCTTCGTGTCGCTTCCTACCCCTCTCTTCCTGACTTTTCTTTTTTTCCCGCTGTCAGGATTCTCAAACTCTTTTCCTTCTTCTCTTTTACCGTATGAATAAGCCACGTCTTAATGTTTGGCAATTTATGAATAGGTATTTATTTTACTTTTTAGATTCCACTGTTTACATCAATTCGGTATTCTTCTTTGGATTTTAAACTACCTATGAAAAATTAAGTTTTCAACAGCCAAGCTCTACCAACATTAAAAGAACCATTAGATCTCTATATCAAATGTGAATTCCTTTAGGGTTTTATAGGTTTACTAAACTAGTTTATCATATTTCAAGGCTCTTTTGAGAGATTGAAGTCACGGGACGGATGTGTGGTAAAGTATTCGACAAAATTCGATTGCAAAACGACGCATATGAGGGTCACCATTCACTTACCTAGGAAGTAGAGGGGGAGAATTTCGAACACTTGTCCTTACGAAAGGCTAGCGTGTGCGGACGGTGTGAGGGTGGCTTTAATTTCTAAAGGTCTTGGCAGATGAAAACTAATGTATATGCCATCATTTTAGTATTGGCAAAAACAAATCTTCTAACGGTCCAGAGTTTGAGAATACCTTCGCTGCCCGCGTTTAGATAGCGGCTTCTCCTCCCTCTACTCAACCTCGCTCAGCATGCTCAGCCTTCTGGATCTCGTTCAGCACAGTATCGCCAATCGTAGTGCCTCTCCGTCACTCCCCTATGCTGTCCTCTCTTCTCCTGCTGTTTAGCATCCGACGGTGATGGGAGTACTTTAGTTGGAGGCAGCGACTCTTCCTATATTCACACTCGTGAGTTAATCTATTTCTATGTATAATTTCGAGTGCTTTGCTGTAAAATATGCCTATTTCTAAGTATATGGCACAGTAAACAAGACATAAGTTATTAACATTTCCTTTTTTCTCTTTATTTTTCATATTATGAAATGATTGACAATGAAATTACTTGTAACTTTGAAATTTATCCTAGTTCATGGACGTTATCGATGTTGATTCCTAGTGATGTCTATGGATACTGTAATTAATATCTGCAAAAGTAAATTTTTGCCTCTTAGATGGTTTATTGTAGTACCACTGCAGTCTCGAGGTCTGTAAATTGTCCGACTCCGAAGTTGTGGACTGTAGATATCAATATTCATTTAATGAAACATTCAGCTCATCCATTAACATTAAATGAACTTAATATCCTTGTACATATGACTGCACACAAGAGATTGAAGTTAATTCAGTTCTTTTTTGGATTATTGTAAAACTCTGACGCATTGAATTGGTCATAATCATTTTGAATGTATTAGTATTTTCACTTCACCGTTCTAATTATCAGGTGGACTGTTGTTTAATTAATGTTGAAATACTTTAAGAGACTCCCGTCCATTCCTGTAAACTTCTCTTGACTACTTGGTTATTGACCTATTCAATGTTTATGCAATTTACCTTTCGTAACTTGAGTAACGCGATGGAACTGTGGGATAATTTTCAACATTACAATGCCAACTATTTCCTGTGCCAATTATTTGATTCCAGTGAATCATATCGTGGCATTATGCAGTATGTTCTTGAAACACTCTGCCCCATCACCGCCACCTTTCTTTAGTATGTGTCTAGTTGTGTTAGAAATAGTTGCACATTCTCCGTCTCTTGGTGTTTGTGTCTGTATGGCGTATGATTAGTCGTATCCTTTGGTTGCAGTGGAAATCAGTCTCTCGTGTGTACGTTCGACCAGCAAGTGGTGTAGAAATGTGGCGACCATTCTGTTTTTCCATGGCGCAGTACCTCACCCCGCGCCTGCGAAAACACAATGTCCGCGGGCAGCATTTCAACCAACCTTGCAACCTCTGTGTCCTCTTTAGTCACGTATGTCGTGTGTATGTGTGTGTTGGTTGCATCGCCACGCGTTTTGTCTTAGTCGTAGTGACGTTTCTCGGCGATTCGGATCCGTGGAAAGTGTCCCCAGAAATTTCCTCTGTCACTATCAATTCAAAACGAATTGCTTTGTTTGTTCTGAACCGAGCTGGATAAAGAGAAGTTACTGCGTGACTACAAATTATTTTGGAAACTCCGTGCCACGTTATAAAGAAGACGGGGAAAGCAATAATGAATGTCAATCTTTCCAAGGGTCCGATTTGGTCGCGTCGGAAATTTCTCATTATTTAACGTGTTCGTTCTGTGTTATATATACCTTAAAATAAATAAGCATTTTTAGGTTTTATGGGGTAAATGTGATTTTGAATGTCATATGATAAACTTCAAAAGAATTTTCATCAGGATTTGTGAATGGCATGTTCTATTTTCTGTCCTCCCGTACTTTCTATTTTAATGTTTTTTATTGTGCAATAATATGTGTAAATCTTGTCTCAGTCAATAATAAATTTCATGTATGTCGTGTTTTGTTTGTTTTGGGGTTTAGTCATAGGGGATGAATTTCTCAGAAACAATTATCGCCTAGGGATAAATCGATATAGATTATAATGGACAACACACCGTAAACACGTCTTTTTAAGTAGTCCACCGTAGACGATACCATGAATGTTGCTCACTGGATGTTCCTTGGGATGTAGTCTACTGTCGACGCAGCTTGGGATTGGTCCACTGTTCACGTTACTTGGAATAAGTTCACTAGACACGTCATGTGAAATACAGTTACACGTCGATTACTAACCAATATACACGTCACTTGAAAC
Source organism: Laupala kohalensis (assembly GCA_002313205.1). Lineage (NCBI taxonomy): Eukaryota > Metazoa > Arthropoda > Insecta > Orthoptera > Trigonidiidae > Laupala > Laupala kohalensis. Next base: position 489,008 of record NNCF01126298.1, read on the forward strand.
ACTGTCCACTGTCCACTGTACACGTCACTTGAAACACTGTCCACTGTACACGTCACTTGAAACACTGTCCACTGTACACGTCACTTGAAACACTGTCCACTGTACGTCACTTTGGATAATGTACTTTAGTAGTGTCATGGGGTTTAGCTAACTATGTATCATTTGGCTATAGTCTTCTGTGGATGCACTTAAATTAGAAGTTATTTTTACACTTCGATGCAACTAGAAAAATATCCATTGTCGACACGGATGTATAGTTTCCTTACAAGCTGATACTCGTCGAGTTTATTTTATTTATTCATATATCTTGTGATCGTATTGGACCTTTGAGCGCCAGCGAACTGCATGAATACCTTTAACCACAACCTTCTGCGCTTGCGCGTCACTCACAGGGAACAGTTTAACCGGCAGCGACCGCTCCTCCACGGCGGGCTTGCAGCTGCGAGCGCCGCTCGCCACCCCTCGCACTGCGCTCAATCAAGAGAACCTCGATATGATGGAGTATCCTTTCCTCACCATGACCAAATACCCACCTGGATTTATTGTGCATATTGGTAAGTAGTAACCTGTTATTCACCCAGCTTCAAGAGAAATAATGGTTGGACTATATCAATTTTTCAACATAATATTAGTTGTTATGTACATATTTTGGCGCGACACAAATAATCAGCTTTAGTTTCCTTATGTTAGAAAGTGTATTAACATATTAGCATTTCTTTTCCTATAGTCTAATTTCTATCGATTGGATTGGGTTATTGCGTCAATAAAATGATAAAAGAAATTGAAAAAAAATAGTCACTGTAAACTTAATTTCGCATGTTGTTGGGCTTTAAAAAGAATGATTTTGTTCGGAGTTAAACAGTTTGTGAGAACCAGTTGTGATATGAATTACATCAATTTTTATGTAAGTGAACTGAAATATGGTAATGACTAACTTGAATTACGAACAGATTTTCATGATTTACTATTTTACGCTAAGGAAGGTATTGAAACACAAGAGAACTTGATGTTTTTGACCGTATTGTTATGCCAAGTTATCGAATTAAGATTTATTGCGTGGGTCTCTCAGCTTGGAATATCAGTTTTATTGAAATCACCGTCTACTACGAGTATTTATAGTACAATTTTAATCAGATATTACTCTTGTGACATTTTCTCAAAACTTAATACAAACTAATATATCTGTAAGGAATTAGCTTGCAGTGTAAAGAATACAATTTCTTGAATTGCTTGTGTCCGTTCAAAAACGTTTTTCACTTTCGTAATAGGAATTCCTATCAGACTGAAGATGTAGAAAGTGTATTTTTATTTCTTAAAGTAAATAGAGAAATTCGTTCCAAAGAAGAAGGAAACATGTTTGTATATAGTTTATTTTTGCTTTGTATTGCGCATTCAAGTTGCAAGGACGCGTATGCCTTTAGGTGAATAATTCACATTGTTTTGTACAGGGGAAGGCTATGGGCTCAAGTTCCTCCCACCTCAAACGAGTGAAAAATTAAAATTAAAAAATTATTGTATTTTGTTTGTTACATAGACCTTTTATTTGTATTGGTTTGTGATACTATATTTTTACACTCGCGAATTTCCTTAAAATTGCATTATTTTACACCAACTTTCCAAACTTTCCGAACCCGGAGACGAATGCCACAAAAGTAATATTCTGAATCTGCCACTGGCTTTGTACGTGAGTTCGCGAGTTCTTTTCATTGAAGTCGTGCTTGTCTGTCTTTTCTGATCGCCAGGAGGGATGGTGAACGCACGTTCCGTGAAGCTGCTGGAGCGCATCAGTAACCTGGAGGAGCCGGAGTCTCGCGATTCGTGGTGGACGGAGCTGCGCATGGAGGTTCGCTCTCACGCGCGTGCGCTCGCGTGTAACGTGGTGTTGGGCTACGAAGAGAGCACCAGCATCTGCGACGACGTGTGCGTGCTGAGTGCTGCGGGAACGGCGGCCGTCGTCGCTTCGGGCCCTGCCGACCCCGCTCCGCCGCAGCCGCCTTCCTCCGCTGCCGCAGCCGCATCTGCCGCCATCGCAGCCGCACAGGCCCAGGTGACGAATTCTCTCGACGCTTGGGAACTGGAGACAGGAAAACGTTCTGCCTAACCTATCACATGCCTTTTAATGGCTGCGTTTTGATTTCTAGATCGTTTCCTCGCATGCTATGATAGCAATTTTAACGGCATCTTAAGACGGAATTCTCCTCACAACGAAGATCTAGAAACCGTTGCTATTCCTCTTGTACTGATCATATCGCGCGCTCAAGTAAAGAGAAAAATATGACTGTCTGAGTACGACGTTTTCCAGTCTCTTTACTGTAGAGTTCCTATTCGGAACGGTTTAGGGCAGTTAATGCCAAGATTTATTTTGATTTTTAATCTTCTCTTGTTGATCGACTTAAAATGTTTGACTCGAATTTGAGAATGATATAAGATTTTAAGTGATATAGAGCGAATCGTTTGCTTGGTAGCCATTGTGATGTCTTCATGTTGTCCGCCAGGCCTCGACGCAGCAGGCCACGCCGCAGCAGCAGCCGGCCCCGGCCGCGTCGGCGTTGGCGAGCGCGGGCGCGTCTCCCGCACAGGCCCCGCCGTCCGCGCCGGCGCAGCCGCAGACGCCGGCCGCCGCCGCCGCGGGGGTCAGCGCTGCGGAGGCCGTAGCCACCCCGGGCCCCTCCTCCTCCGCCGTCGTCGTCGCCGCCGCAACTGTTATTGCCTCCAACGCCGACCGTTTCGCAGCCACCGCCGCTGTCGCCGGCACTGCCTCTTTCTCCTCGTCGTTGGACAGGGAGGTGCCGTCGCCGCAGCAGGAGCGCGAGCGGGACCGCTCCACGCCGCAGCGCACCCCCGCCCTCGCTGCCGCCTCTTCGACCGCCTTCGTCAGCGTTTCGCAGCCGCTGTCGGTGAGACAAAGCAAACGTCGATCCCTCTGTTAGTCCAGTAATCTAGGATTTGTAGATGGAAAACTTTCCTCTTAGACCCATTTCTACAGTCCAGATTCCTGTAGTGAGTGAGTAAAACATACGATGCCCTCCTCTNCATTTCTACAGTCCAGATTCCTGTAGTGAGTGAGTAAAACATACGATGCCCTCCTCTACCCCCACTTTAGGAGAAGACCAGACCAATCCTCACCGAAGGACAAGAATATTTGTAAAATAACTGTAATATTATATTGTAGGACAAGCCACATTCCTAGAAAATGTTACCTCCAATGCACAAAGTATTGTTCTTTTCTTGTTTCATTTTGTTTCAAAATTGAAGTTCCTTTTTGAATCTTAATTCTCACCATCGTATTTCAGAGTCATTTTCCTTTCTTCCTTTAAAAATGTGTAATTTGAAATAATCATGCTTTAGCCAATATTATAATGGTTATCATTGTGAATCATGAATTATAAACTAAATTTTGTTCTTAGATTCTAATTAGTCCAATTTATAATTGATGTTTACTTATCTAGTGGAACCTATTTAAGTTGGGTAGAGTTGTCTCTAAAAGGAATAATGAACCCACTGCCCCCCACTCCCCGTAGGGTTCAACAAAAATTGTATGTCCCTTTTTCTCCCCTAAAATTGCAGCTTGAATTTTATAGAGGCATTGTTGTTAAGTTACATGTACTACTGTTGACTCTCAACAGTCAATATCTATAAGACATGCATTAGGGATGTTTCTATTATTTTTTATGTGGTGTGTGGTGTATTTTTATGTTGAATACTCTTGGTAATGAAATTCTGCATGTATTTGATTTTTGTGGTTATGGTGTTGACCTTTAAGTGGGGTGATGTGCTCTTAGTGTGTCACATGTATGTTGTTGCTTGCAGATGACGGGCAAGGTGCGGCATTGCTCAGAGGGTGTGGGTGGAGCCGCGACGGAGGAGGCTGGGGGCTTGGGTACCTTTGCGGGTGCCTCCACTGCTACTGGTGCTACCTCTAGTCACTCGCAAACACAGGTAATTCCTTTTGGGATGCCTTGTCATGGTTCTGCTGGTAAACGACTCTGTTAGGGCTGGTTGTCATCATCCCGTGCGAACAGACATGAAGAAGTGATCCTTACACATCTTCGTATTGGTCATTGATTTTGATTCGCATATTTAAATTCCTCCAGGAACGTGGCCTTTGGCACCTTATTTGTCTTTATTTGTATGTCATTACTCAAATCCATAAACGAAACAGGGCTCCTCCCACAAGTTCTTGGGAGGGTTTGGATTTAAAACTCTTTTTTTCCTATAAATTTAAATTTTTTCTATCTCTAAATTTACTTCTGTGTTTTCGGTTTTTATGAGGTTTTTAAAAACTGTTGTATCTCTCTTCCCGCCTTTTTATGTTTGGATATATTGTATTTCAGGAGGGTTTTTAGTGGGTATGGTTGAGTCATTCGGCGAGTCCCTCATGCGAGGTGAGTCATGTTGGCTCCCCTTAGTGCGTAACAGCATTTTCCCTACCTGTACAAAAATGTCAGGGCTCTAATGACCTCGATGTCGGCGAACCTAAAGCCCCAATTAAAAAATGTATGTATGTATTTCCTTAGTCCTTTTTCCTAGTGTAGTAGGGGTCGGAGATGGAGGATGGTATGGTGCCTCTTTCTTTAAGAGGAATTACCAGGATGCCGGGTGCCTTTCCTGTCGCACCTCCCCGAGGCGAGTGATCTATGAACGACATGAGGGTGAATGATGATGAGTGAATGTTGTGGTGGAATGAATGGCAGGGGAAACGGGAATACCTCGAGAAAACCTGCCGTGAACACTGCTTCGTCCACCACCACAAATTCTACAGGGTTTAAACCAGCGTCGGGGGTAGAATGGCGAGTACACTAGGCACTACACCACGGGTCACCCCACCTCCCCCAAATATAGTCTGCCCCCTTATTTTAGGAGGGTAAAAAATGAAGTTGAGTAGTATTAATGCCTTTCTGAAGGGAAATGCACATAAAAAAATTCGTGTGAAATAGTTGGTTTTATAATAGTAATGTTTTTAAAATGACAAGCTAACTGGATGAGTTCAATTTCTCTTGACCTCACCAGATCAAGACTTCGACTCTACTCCAAATTCTCGTGCCGCTGCCATATGTGTCTGCATAATTTACAACTCAGTTTGAACTCCCAGTTATCATAAAAGCTTCTTCGATTGCTCAACTTAATGTTGTGTTGAAGAAGATCCCAGTTTCCTGGCAGAATTATGTGACTGCAGTAGACCATCTCAGACAACATAAGCTAGTTGTGTTTCCACTTTCAGTAAGCGTCAAATACTGCTATCATTGATCGATGAACTAGTGGAAAATAGTCCGTCACGATATTGATCACAATTTCTTGTTATTTCAACAGTTCAGTGTATTGCAGTATTGGTACAAATGTTACAAAACACCTTATCAAGAATGCAGTGTTTGAGAAATTTTAGAAGAGCACTACAAAGCGACTTCAAACAATGCCTGAAATTAGTCACTTTTTAACTGTGGAGTATCCAAAATATTGACAGTTTAACAAAGTGTTTTATTATTTACCAAACTCTTTTTTTATATTTTTTTTTATTAGAAACAGCTTTAGGTTTATACCCAATATTCAACCACAACCATTGATCTCTGTCTGTTACATCCCCCTTAAATTATTCTTCGGCGTCTCATCCCAAAATACTATGTTCCGGGGTTAGCAAGGCACCTGCTCGGTGACTTTCTATCAGTTCTATTAAATAATAATTTCTATTTCGGTGCGTCCACCAAATGTTACATCCCCCCTCTTTCTATAATCTTAACTTCCCCAATTAAAGGTTTGATTTAATTACATTTAATTCTTTATCGACTTTAGGAGCTACTCGCTTGGCCTGTGGATGTAACAAAATTACGAGAGGCGGGTCGGCTAAGTATGAGTTAAGTCAGAATAACTTAAATTATCCCTAGAATGACATGGAGAGAAGTATAGACATGATTGGATTAAAGACTATTTATTTACTGAATTGGCATCAGCTGTTACCAACATCTACAAAAGCATGCCATGCAAACTAACCATGAACTACACAAACATAACTACTAATATTCAATTAACACTCAACATAAATCGTACAAAGCAACCAAAACGGATCATGAATACAAAATAAACGTATCTGATTGCTACTTATTGAAACAGACAAAGAAAAACGGATCATGATCACAATGATCGAGTATCTGATTGATACTTATTGAAATATAGAACACAGAAAACGGATCATGAATACCAAAATATAAACGTATCTGATTGATACTTACTGAAATTTAGAACAAGGGAACATTTTACAAGTGACAAAATATAGTTTTACCTAGCACGCATTGCAGATACGTGCTATGGAGTACTAGCCTCGTCTAGTACTGCTAGCACGATACTTAGTGAAAATACAAAATAAAGAGAAATTTACAAATACAGTTCTGCAAGCTTTATCTTGCACTGCTGGTTCCTTCGCTCGTCCACCGCCTCGACAGATGGACCTCTTGGGGGGGGGGATCAGATTTAAGATGACGGAATTATGACATCATTACTCGTTCTTATTGGGCGGTGTAAAACCTCGCCACCGAGGNCCTCAGAATGCTGACACTTTCTCAGCGGAAGTGAAATATCGGGTGTTCTGCGTGCGACCGTGAGGCTGGCGTTGTGCGAACCAAAATAATCTTGACTACTGTTAATATATTGATAGAAAGAGAATTTAAAAGTGACATGGCTACGAGAACCGTAACAGGTCGTTGTACTGGAACATAATCTTTCGAAACTAAGTATTTTCTTATTCTTTCATTTATGCTGCGTCTGGAACTTGTGTTTAGATCTTAAGTTTAATCTGTTGTTGTGTCTGTAGCAACTTTTCTTAACTCATAAGCATATCTTCCTAACTCAATCTAATGCAATCTAATCCTTTTTCAGATGCAAGCTCAATGCTGGCCATGTCACTTGCCATACAACGAAAATGTAGTTCCATTCCGAGTGGTGGCATCACGTTGTAGTGTTTGTCGACGCCACAGGGTTCCTGAATTGATGTACACATCAATCGAACCACCTGAGGGACTAGCCATCACTGGACGTGGATGTTTGCTGCATGCCTATGTGTGTCGACCCAAGCGTGACATGGGCCGTGGAGAACTCAATGCCAAAGAGATTTCTGATGGCCTGCCCTTTCTAGAGTATGAGCTACATCGCACGCTCAGCTACAAACTACGTCTTCGAGGGATGAATGCAGTATTTGGGCTTAGGGTAAGTGCATGGATTATTGTTAACTTTGTTTATGATTTAATGTAAAACTTGTGATTATACTATTTTCAGGTTAACTTTGTGTAGATACTCCATACTAAGCATAAGCTCTTTAAGTGATAATTCCTGAGGTGAGGCAAAGTTATAGTTAAAATATATATGAAGTTGATCTTGAGTTTTTTAAATTTTAAAACAAAATTTATTTGTAATAGAGTTGAATGATACACGGTACTAAAGAAAGTGATATGGATCATGAGACATTCTTAGCTTGCATTGTTAGTTACCTAGGATTACTTAACAAGACTGTTTGAGGGGAATGCAAAAAGTAAAAAAAGATATTAAAAGATGAAATTTGAGGGCATTTCAATTTCTCTAGTGTTTATATTTTTAAGTTAATTGTAATTTAATTTTTGTAAGAAAACCTATGATTTATAAAATGGTGTTAACTCAGAAAAAGAATTAAGAAATTCTTAAATATAGCACATGTAACAAAAACCATTGGAAATAACTGTGGAAATATGTGAATTTATTGTATTATTTTCTTTTTTGGGATAAAATCAATACATTTATTAATGTGCACAAAAAATTTATGCGCTATGAATAAGTAAATTGTGTGAAATAGTTTTTCTCTTTCAAAAATTTCCAACTATTAACTATTTTTTGTTTGTATTACATTTGTCGTTTGTTTATTCTTTCTTTTTCCACTTCTTCCTAAACACAAAATTGCTACCATTAACGACCATTATATAATCAATTTTAAAAAATAATGCAAGACTTACAACCTTTTACGGACGAACAACATAAATTTTATTCTGAAAACTAGGTGCATGCTCAGTACTTCAGAGCAGCGTAATTCGTGTGCACTTCACATGCATAACCAGATAGAGGCGAATCTTGCGATCGCGAAATTTCTTTTCTTCAGGTCCAAGTAGCCATTGGCGAGCGCCTGATGGTTGCCATGGCCACCGGCACAGCATGCTACTTGGCCGCCTTGCCGCCGGCACCCGTGCCCAAAGTGACAGCGGGCAATTTGTTGACTGAAGACTCTGCTTTGGTGGAGGTGCAGCGCATGATCCAGGACGCTGTGCGGCGCGCCCGCGAGTCCTTCGGTTTGCCAGTGGCGCCACGCACCGCTGCCACCGCCGCCACGGGTTCCGCCACCGCCGCCTCGTCCACAACATCCACCGCCGCCGCAGCCGCCTCTTCCACTACCACGACAGCCGCCGCCACCGCAGCTTCCGACACGGATGAATCGGAGGAAGATCTCCCCGATTTGGAGCTTTCTTCTGGGAATAAGGATGCGTGTGTGTTTGAGGTATATAGAAATTCTATAACAGAGAATCGAACTTATATTTGCTTAAGTTCCTTGGATGGACTTAAAGTCCTTTACACATAGCAGTTACGTGCGCGCATGAAATCGCAGACCATATGATATAATCAAGAGAAATATATATTTGCAATTGAATGCAACTCTTAACAAAACACCCAGAAAACTATGTACTAGGACTTCCTTAGGGTTTCCTTCTGTGTTATACATGTTTCTTTGGCATGTGAGAAAAAAGGAATCTGTTTAATAAATAGTTTTGTGCACTGGCAGATGTAGCATTTAATTTTTGGGGGTCTAGATCTGGGCGATCTGCAGATATGGAACATTAGGAGATTTTAATGCCAAAATGACATGATTATTCAATTTTATGGCAATTTATAATTCTGTAAGAACATATTTTTGTCACCCCCTATGAAAATTATTTGTGTAGGTTGAAAATAATGTAATTATCTAGGAATACCAGAATTTCCTTTTCACTAATTATTTCAGTGCAAGGGGTGGGCATTTGACCCTGGAAGGTGTTGTCACCCATGAAAACTCTACTATTAGTCTCATGTACATGTTCAGTTTATGTTCTTCCATAAACTAGTGTGAAATCAGAATGTTATGTATATGGTATTGATGAATTCCATTGTTTGCAGTTTCCCTTCCCAGCTGCTGCATTTTGTTGAACTCTTTTTCTGTATGCTTTTGAAAAATTGTTTTTAAGGATATATCTCTCTTGCGAGTACTTTGATATGAACTTTCTCTCAAGGGCATTTTAATAAGAATGATCTCATGTTTTTGGTATCATCTTTAATGAGAATAATTCACTTGCAAATAATCGTTGTAAATGGAGGGGTTGAACATAAAATAGGAAAAATGTTGATTGCTATTTTAAAACATTGAACCAAACTTTGTCTAGAGTAAATAATGAAAGACTTACAACCTTTAATGGACGATAAATGTATATTTTGTGATAATAACTCATAACGTTGTATTAGAATTTGTCTCGAGTAGGTTAGGGATACCTTGTCTGCAATCCTTGCCCAGTTTGGCCATGTTCTGTCCTCAACTGGTTGGAATGCTTATGTTGTCTATTAGTTTTAATAAGTGCCTTTATTAAAACAAATTTCAAGTGCATTTTGCATTTGTGAACATGTTAGATTAAATTATATTGGGAGGAAAGGAAAAACTAGCATACATAATCGAATGCGCCCGCTGTGTCTGTTGCCGCAGATCGATGACACCGAAGACATGGAGGTGGTGAAGCATTTACTGGAACCTCCTCCGCCGGATGGTTTCCAGGCGTGCACGACAGAGCTTCCTCCGGGGCTGGACGAGTCAGAGTTGGCTCCCGGCCCTCAGATGTTCACTCACGTGTGGCGATCGCGGTTGCCCGTGGCGCAGGGCCCTGCGTCGCGCACCTTGCACGCCCTCTGCACGCGCCTGCTGCAAGGACTCTTCTTCAAGCTGCGAAGGGCGGCGCCTGCCGCTCTTACGCGTCTGCGCTTCCGAGTCGAATTGCCTGACGCGGACGAGATACAAATCTCCGTGCTGGGTGAGTTCAGTTATCGGTCCCGATTTAGCGTACTATAGGGGGAGTTTGTGTCGGAGTGTATAGTGTATTTAGTTTTTTTGCTCTCTTATACAACACTTTTAAGCTTGCTGTAAAATGGAGCTTCTCAAACAGGAGGGATTCACATATTGTTAGTTCCACATACACTGATTTGTAGGTAATGTAGGCAATAGGGACTACCCATGGTGTAGTTTGTAGCGCTTTCACTTTCCTACTGCTGGTTCAAATCCCAGATAATCCAAGGAGAATTTGTAGTGCTGGGCAAACAGGTTTATCTCAGGGTTCTCCACACCCTGCCTCTTATTCACTCATCATCATTCATCTGTGATTCCATGTAGTGCCCCCAATAATGTACTGGAGAGAGACACACACCTTCAATACGGAAGCATTCTTACAAGATTCCTTCATCCATTTAGATAATCAAAATGTGGGGGAAAAAATTGGGGAGGATGAAAATGGACCGTCATGACTTGATAGCATTGATACGTAAAGGACTCTAATGACCTTGATGTTGGCAAGTCCTGAAGCCCCAATTTAAAAAAAAAGAAGTATACGTAAATTCTGTATTCTAGTTCTTTTATTTATTTATTTGCTTGCTATTTTATTATATTTTTAAAAATATATTATGGTATAATTCATGTAATGAGACCTGCTCTTCCACTTGCCAATGAAATTAGGTGCGAAGTTGTGGGAAGGAGAGATGTTGGGTTTGCTGGGGACCATGGCCTGATGTGGGTCATGAATAGACATGAGTTGGTGACATTGAGGATAGCACCTCTACAACATCACTGTTGGTTCATTCATTCATGAAAAATGACTTGCAAGTTGCCTTCCTAATCATTCTCATCTTGTACCAAAGACAAGTTTGTAAAATGAAAGAAAGTAAAGAGTACTATTACTATTCTGTAAAACTTCATATTTAAAAAATATACTTTTAATATTCCTTTGACTTCCAATTAGGAACAGTGACAGTATGGAAAAAAAAGTGAAAAAGAAAGATGATTTTTCTTTTTCTTTAACTTAGTGTCATGTGTTTTGGTTTTCCATGACCTTCTTCTGAGATGTGATGAAAGCTGCATTTCTTGTCTGAAACCCATAGATTCAATGGAGTTCTCTGCTTTCAAGAAACGAACATACTTGCTACTTTTCCAAGAACAGATTAAGAGTGTTTGCTGTTTTTTTCTTCTGGTTTCCCTATTTTCTTTCAAATGTGATGCGAGTTGTATTTCAATTAATTTGTTTACTAGAAAATGATGACTAATTAATAGTTTCAAAATATACAACTTTTGTATTCATAGAGATCGTATGTTCTTTTAGGCTAATAAAAGCATGGAATAATATTCTTTGAAACTATATTTATTGCAAAACAAAAGTGTCTCTTGCAATATTGAATTTAAGAGAAAGCATTTTAGTTCACCCTTACCCTTACAAATGCAGCCTTTGTTGAATACAACATTCACTTATTCCTGTGAAATTATGATTAACACGGAGAAGGAATACTGAAGTTGATGAAAAATTATTTGAAAGTGATGCTATTGTTTATGTTCAATTTTTTCTTGTCTTTTCACCTGGAAGAATCAAATCTTCATGAACAAAACAAGGATCTCTCCTCCATCCCGCAATCACATTTTGCATACGCTCCTTTAAAATGTGAAAACATTTCTGTGTTATTGTATCATTCACTCTTCACATTTTGTCCATTAATTTTCCACATTTTGTGATGAATTAGATCATTTAAATATTTATTGCGTGTGGAAGCCAATGGGATTTTTGATTGCTTTGAAACTCTTATTACTATTCATTGAAACACTTTCCTAGTTCCTTACCACTGAGTCTTTTATATTTAATTCAATGCATACTGTAAGTGCTTGTTGAAAATTTCTGCATTCTTTCTGTTGTGTTACAAAATTCCTATGGTGTCCCACATGATCACTTAATGTGTGTCTCAAGGGCAGCAACCTGAGTTCTTCCAAATGAGTGAAGGGTCTTGTTATGCTACTCCCTATGCTTGCTGTGCCAGATATGCCTATTGGCGCAGAAAACATACGATTATCCTGAATACTTATTCTGATGTATGTAGTATAATACTGTTTGTTTTTCAAAATTTTAATAATTTAATATTATTATTTAGAGACACAATTGTTGTAGATGGAAAATGTTCCAGAACCTTGCCTTATTATCCTTGCTATTCTTTTGTAAACCATGATACCATTTTATTCCCTTAATGGACCATGAATTTTGTTTACTTCCTTTAAGTTATGAGTTTTGCTAATTAACTTTCATCTTGGGGAGGGGCACTTCTTGATATATTTTAATTTATTTTAACATTTTTTATGTTATGAGAAAGTTATGACATGAAGGGTGTTAAATGTGTAAGTGGGGTCACAGATTGGTGACAATTTGGTGATTGTATAACCAAATTGATTTATAACCAAATGAGTGTATTCTTGGTTGGTTAAGAAAGACTTTTTCCTTAGGCATGGCGCTAGGAGTGGTGGAAGTTGAGCGTCCTCCTCCTCGTGGTCGCCGTAAGCTAATTGCCCAGTCTTGTAGTCGTGAACTCCTTTCTACTAGACGTGGTAAGTTATCTTCTTCATTTTAGTAGAATACTCATTTGTTCAATGTTTATCTAGAAATATTTAATGTTTATCATAATTTATCTGCACATTTGTGTGTATTACATACTTTTATAGAAAGTTTAATGTTTTTAACAAAGTATACTTACTTGGTTCCTTTCTATAATAGGTGAGTAGAAAATTGTTTCATTGTTCCAATATTCTTTAAAGAATGTTTTTATTGTTTTCTTTTTAATTTGAACGTATTACTGAAAAATTGGTTATGTCATTTAGTGAAGGTATACATGTACAACAGAGTTCATACATTCTGATGAGATTTCAGTTTGTCTAGTTAATTTATTATTCAATAGGAAATCAATTTTCCTTAATAATTCATTTTTGGACACTGGTACCAACTTCTAAGAACTATTGAGGCCTTGAGGTTTGCAGGTAACTTTTCCTCCCCCTCCCATCAATTCTTTTTGTTTTCATAACTGATTATAAACACCATCACCAATTACTTAATAAATGAAATATCTTTATTCCCCTAATGTTAGCATACTGTAACCATTGTTTATGTGACAAGTAATGTATAATTTATTTCATGGTTCAAGTTTTGAATCGTGGAATTCAATAAAAAAAATTAATTTCCCAGAATTGCATGTGTGTAGGTGTTTATTGGATTTGACACATGCTGCAAAAACCCTGTCTCTAGCTGCATCAATCCAGAGAGCTTCTTGTTTGTTTTTACTTGTATTCCTTTTTCAAAGTACAGATTTCTAGCTAAGGTTGTATCATTGGAAAGACCTGCAAATCTTTTTAATCTTCCTTGACCGAGAGTGTTCTGCTGCTTTTTAAGAAAGCCTAAGATTGGAGGATCTCAAATCCTACTCGGATGACACTGGGAGGACTGGATCTAGTCCAATTCTTATGAAGTTAGCACCAGTGTTCATGGGCCATTAATATTTGAACTATGTTTTTGAAGCTGTTTGGGAATTTTAAACCTTATTGTTTCTCAATGGCATCTTTATCATGTGAGTAAAATGCTTTCTGTCTGCCTGGTTTGCAAAGAAATGTAGTAGCAAAATGCATTCTTATTTTTTCTTTTTATGAAAATGTTTTCTACTGCATCATAGGCTATTACTTAACTTCTGTACTTCTTTGATATTTGATCTAGAAGATGGCACAAAAAACTATTTACTATTAGTTTGGCCAAATACAATTTGTTAATTTTACAAACACACACTTGAAGTGAAATACTAGCTGAAAATGTGTGGAGTTATGATCAATAAATGTTCTGAGTGAAATGAGCTGTTCTGTATTTACCCGAATATAGTCCCCCCTTCATTTTCTTTTTTTTTCGAAAAAATCACCCAAAAATCCGTGAGGGGAGTATGTTTGGAGTTTAAGAAGGTAAACTACTAATTCAAAGTTTCGTTGGTAAAAACGAGTTTAGCGAACATAAGCCTTATACGTAACGTAACACAAAGAACATCGTTCGATGATGGCGGGATTTGACACTTATTCGAAATAGAAACCAGCTGGACCATGTCGTCTAGGAATGTCCGATTGCCGCCACCGTGCCGACCGTGACACGATTTTGTCGAGAGATGGGGATCTTCGACACAACGAAAGTTGGACGATCGAAGATGCTTTGTCGCTAAATTCAAACTGCTAGTTCTAAATAATACTCAGACACATGGAAAAAGCAGCGGGACGAGAATTCGAAATAGAGGGGAAGTCCATGTTGATCTGGCGATGTCAAGAGAAGTTGAACTGTACCAAGTAGTTTTTCATTTTAAAGTCCTTATGGTTATACTAACCGGAGGACACATGGAATTTGGAATGAGCATTTCCCTTCAGAAAAAACATTTTAGAAAGTTGATTTTACTCAACTTCATTTTTTTCTAAATTTTGCATCCTAAAATAGGGGGGACTACATTTGGGTAAATAAGGGTAATACTGTTTAAAAAACAAATCCATATATTTGGATTAGATGCATTCTTTCAAAACAAATGTTGACAATTATCTGAGATATGAACACCAAACAAATGCTACATCTTTCCAACATCTTGTTCAATTTGTTGCAATCTTTTTTTTTTTTGTGGGGCTTTAGGGCTCGTCAACATCGAGGTCATTAGAGCCCAAAATAAATAATCATATTACCAACTATACATAAAAGAGAAAAATATCATTTATATTTTATTATTCATAGAAATTAATAAATGCAGTATAACTTGTATGTTCAATGCAATAGGAGACTTGAAATGAAGGAGTAGTCAAGGAAGAAAAGTAGGAAAACCATAAACAGTTAACTGAGGTTGCCATTTTCAGAGAGCCAATTGGAACATGCAGTTCTACTCTAGCATGCCCCTCACAGCAGAAATATAACTATGCCGTGCTCTCCCACATTTGGTCCCTCTTTACTGGTCTCGGGTAAGCGATCGGTGGTATGTAGATCAGAGAAATAGTTTTAATGCAGCCTAAAAAGAGAAACCTATTTTTATTTATTAAGATTATTTTATAAATAATTGTAAAATAAATAAAACGTAATAATGCAAAGAAGCAGATGAAGTTACTATACTTTGTTTACTCAAGTTCTTTTGTTTTTTTCAATTATAAATTTTATTCTAACTCTTGTCCAGTAACACTCATTCAAAAATAACTTATCTTCCAGATTTACATAGAAGATGATTCCATTTTCTTATCTGATCCAATGTGCAGCTGCTAATATTCAATTTGTTCTCCCAAAGAACGTAGAAACAATTTGATATGCAAGATGTTAATTTTACTTGGTGGTTAAATATCACTGAAACTTTAATATTAAGGATTTAGTGGTGTAATGTAGTCGTAAATTCATCGCCCATTTCTTTTTTACGCAGGTACTGACAAACAGAAAATTAAGTTAATTTTGCAAGAATGATAAATTACGAATTTGTTGAAGGAATGTAAGGAAATTTCTTTATTTTGCTGCTGGAAATGTTTTCTTTTGGGTGATAGGCATATTTTGTTTTGCATCAAAGTTACATATTTTCCCCTTCCCAATACTTCTCGCATCTCCCTTTTTTTGTCATTACCCGCGTATCTTCAGTTTCTAAAAAAATTGTTTGTTATTTATTCGCCATGTCTGTTCGCTGAAGGTTACATCTGACTGCAGAGACACATTGTGTAAAGCTTCTTATATACTTACCGAGACACATTGTATAAAGCTTAGTCGATCCGGACCCCTACTCTCTTGTGTGGGCCAAACGAGAACTCGAGAAGTCATTCTTTAGAGTTACTGGCTCGTGGAGTAGTAACGCCGCGCCGATGCATATGCAGGTCTCCAATTGGCAGGTTCGCGATTATAAGTTGCATTCTTCGTTGCTCGGGGCGGATAATTCGCGTGTTAATTTCCTTTCAACGTATCAATTTTTCATTTGATATCGGTTGAAAAGCTGAATGTACGAGGTGAGATATGGAATGTTCAAAGGGGTGTACAAAAAGTTCTTCGTGACCATCGTATGAAAGAAACAACAACAGCTGAGCCGTTTCTTTAATTTTAAAAGTTTCTAGTTATTTTCTTGTTTCAAGGTATTTCAATTTGTTGGCACTATCTTTCTGGGTTTTATTTTTTTAATGAGATTATCAATTAAACACAGTTGTTCATGTCCAAAAATGTCGTATGTTTGTCGCATTATGGACTTCCTTTATCCCATTTCTGTAAATCGGCCAAGAAAACAAATAAGAATATCGTAAGTGATCTCCGAGTATGGTATTATTTATTAACACAGTGTTTTTACCATTGACTTTGTATCGGGGGCATGGCCAAAATATTCATGGTGGTCTATTATTAGTCAATTGTTGAGATTATTTTACTCAGCTCTTCTATTCAAGGGCATGATTATCATACTCCGTCCGCATCACACTCGTGTAACTTTGTTTCAAAAGTATCTTATGGTTTATACAACGATATCTCGCTCTGTTGCAGTCGTGACCGGGGTAGTAATGTTTTTGATCTAAAATTCCTATTCGGGATCGTCAGACAGGCGACCATTACTTTTTGGTAGATCCGTTTTCTTTCGTGTTGCGGAGTTTTCGTACCGAGAAACTTGTCTACTCCTTTTAACGATGTCAGGTAGATTCCACCTGACCTTTCTGACAGTACTGCAGCTATGTGTGGATCAGCTTAGAAGCGCTCTGCGTTTAATATGCTCACGGTCTGGCCGAAGATACTAGCTCCTCTGTTACTGTACTTTTTTTTACGAAGAAAAAGAAAATAGAGAATCCGTTTATAACAATTTGCCACTTTCTGGAGAAGGTCTTCTCTCCCTGAATCTGATGACCAGCGAAAGGACGTCTATTGTCGCGAGACTGCGTTCTGTGCGGGCCCGGAGAGAGCCAGCCATGTTGCGTAGGTTCATGGTGCGACTGGCGCCTGGCTGCGGCGGCGGGTAGGCTTCCCATCGTACGTCAGCGTCGCGCGGGCAGCCTAGGAGGTCTGGGTGGTGGAAGCGGCGCGGCTCTCCACACGCTCCTGCAGCTGCAGGCTTCCTTCCGGATGCTTCTCCGTCCGCGCGGGACGGACGCCGAACGCTACGGCTCCAAGCGTAACTACGCGCTCTTGGATCGTTAGATGCGGACTTGGACACTCGCTGCTTCTAGATGAATCCAGGGATGCGATGCCAAGGCGTAGTGTTTACGAGTGTGAGTTGGTTCGAACGTGGTCACGGATGATCCAACAATTAAGAACGACTCATCATGGATCTGGTGCCAGTTCTAGATCTAAAAATAGTGGTTTGGTTTCGAGAACTGAACAAAAATAAGATTATTTTCGGGTTTCTGAAATGTACGATTTTTAAAATTATGTGTCACTTGCTAAGTTGATGTTTTCTGATTTGAATTATCTGTATTCATACAAAATTAGTAGTAAAATTTGTATTTACACATCGCTTTAATTTAATGTTGACTTTGGTCCAAGTCTTAAAATAGAATTTTTGGAATCATCATCTAACACTTGATTTCACTGTAGTAAATACAGATACTTTTAAATATACGGTGTAATGCGAAATATTTGATTAAACTTTTAAATTTAATATCTAGAGAAATTAAGTATTAAGATGGCTGAACCGAAATTAGAGAATCGAAATTTTTTTGGTTCCGGTTCGTATAAAAGTTCAATCAATTTTTAAAAATACGTATAAAAATATAGAAATGTGGGATTCTAATAGAATCCGATTTATGTCTCTGATATGAGATCACTGTAATTCTTAGCTTGTAAACTATTTAGTTTAGAATGATCTTTGATCGTGATATTTTGAATTCATTTCAAATTTGACATACTTTTTCTTCAGCTGTCGAAATGGAAAATAAAATATTGCAGGCCAGAGGTTATTTTAAAACAATTCGTAGAATGTTAATTTAATTAAAAATTGAGTAGTCCCTGGTTTCATGAAGCTAATTAGTCAACCATACACTTCATACGTATTGAATCGACGCATTTACGACCGCTGATCACTCTCCGTCAATACGAGAACCACGCTACTCTATCATCCACGGCGCTTACTTATTAAAACGTTTGCCTCGCTACTTTCCTTACTATACTGCTCTTTTGAATCCGCTACAAATACTTTTCCCACTTAGCACACTAGTATAGAAGTAGTGACATTTATANTACTTTTCCCACTTAGCACACTAGTATAGAAGTAGTGACATTTATACTTGAGCAAGAAACGCGACGTCATAATGTTTAAGCGCTGTCGTCGTAGGTGTAGATGTAGAGTAGTAGTAGATTTTGATTAGGTGAAAATGCACTTTCCGGTTTGTTTTGTAGTCCTTGCAGAAATACAATGGTTCGTTCTTGCACTGCCAGAAATATTACTGGGTTGTACTTTTTACGTTAGTATGCTGAAAGTTTCCTAATGTTTTTATTTCTTACTATCTTGCAGTAGTCGAATGGAATCTCCCTGGAACTGATTTTTTATTTTCTGTTAAGGAAAAATGATAACTGTATTCTTGAGTATTGGTTGACGGTTTTCAGACGAGTCGGATCTCATCTTTAGTCTGGAAGAGGACCAAGTGGCGGAAGCCGCTCCTTCCGGTGGAACCCCACCGCCGTCGGCGCCGGCCGCTTCCCCCGCCGCCCCTACCACGGCGCCTATGCCTGCGGTGCGCCCTCTCGCTCGCACGTTCCAGTCACTTCGCATTTCCAGCCATGTAAGTTCCTAATCTTCACAAATGTTAATGAGCGTTTGGAATAAATCTGTTTTTAATTTGGCGTCAGTTTGTGGATACAGAAATAAATAAGTCATGCTTTGTTTACCTCCAGTGTTTTCGAATATGAAGAAGGCGAATTGTTGTTACTAATTTTAAATAAATTAAAATACCTATTTCCGTGACATAAATTTCCGCACGTAAGATTCACTGATGACGACGGCCATGCCTTCGAAAACATGTTACGATATTAATAAATGTACTACCTTGGTAAAACCAGGAAATTTCATTAATTTACCCCAAGGTTTTGTTTTTTGCCTCAACAATTATGTCCGCAACCAGTACTGCCGAGACAGGGGAGATACAGAGGGTAGTTTGCCCCAGACACCAAGAAATGGGACCCTGAGGGAAATTCCAATGATAGATGAATAACATTATTAAATTTTGAAATAACAAAAATTCAAAAATTGTCATCGAAAAATGTAAACTAATTTGTCAGAATTTTGGTTCAATGGAAGGGCCACAATTGGATCAATTGTTAGTTTTTAATTGTCAAGGAATTATTGTCGAGAAGTGTAAAATTACTGTAACTGAATAAATTTATGATTTGTTTGTGTGATTTTAAAGCAATAGATTATTTAAATATTATTGTATAATTAATTCATAAAGCATCTTAATGTCTATTATCTGAGCTACAAATTATGATGAACTTGCTAAATGCATGTGTGAAAAAATTGAAATATTTTCATGCTTTTGCAATATGATAGACCTACTACTTCTACTGATAGACCTACTGTTGAGTGAAAGAGATGGAATAGAGGGGTGTGAGTACCCCAACTCAAAATCTACCCCATATCCTCAAAATCTTCTTGGCTGGGGTCCTGTCTGAGTAGTTTCAGACTGTTTTTTAATGATCCCTTTTTTTACCTGTCAAGGTGTGATATTTTGAGTAATACAATGAACCCATCTGGACTGACTGGTTCGAGCAATGATCTGGTTAATTGAATACTGGACTGATGTGGTAAATAAAAGTAGAGAACAATGTTCTTTTGAGAGAGCTCTAGGCATTTATTTTGTATGAAAATCAACAAAAAATATTTACAAAACAAGGAAATATTAAAAGAAAATAATTCATGCGTTGGTTCATCACTCAACAAAAATATGCAACGCAGATATCCCACAGTCCTCTGTAATCCAAGTGATGAGATAGTGGAAGGTTGCTCCAACTTGGAGGTCTGGCATGGAAGAATGGATAGTGTTAGTGTGTAAAATTTTCTGTATGCATAAACCCTGAGGAAGAAAATATATTTTCTGAAACATTGGCAAGTGCATAAATTGCTTCAATCTACTCTGGTTGTAATGAAACATTTGTGTTTTTTATGTTAACTTAGTACTTTATATATTTTTTAATTTACATCTCTGTGGTCATATCAGAACAGTTTTCATCTTTATTGAAAAGTGTAACATTTAGTGATCCGCGGAATTTTAAACTATGAGTTTAGTGGTCCACGAAACTAGGACATACCACACAGGGTGTGGAATTGGCATTGTTGAGGTTCAGAAGGTTTATTATTATTTATTTGTACAGTAGCTCTTACCCAGTACCTTACATAGTCAATACCTGGGATTAAGTTTACTTGTTTCTTTTCTTTTTCTTGATCCTCTATCCTTCATTATAATGTTCACTATCATAACGCAAAATGCTCACTAACATTCAGTTCTACATAATTTTAATCATTGTTGTCAAACTTCTTCTTGAAATCATCACTTGTTTTGAAATCTTGTTTGAGATGTTTGTTCCTACTGTTAAGGGTACCAGTAACGGTGATTGGGAATCAAAATTGGGGGGCAAAACAATTTTCATTTACATGACATTTTCTTCATATTTCCACTAAGTATGTTTTAAATAATGAAATAGATCAATGAAAAGACAATTGGTGATTAGCACATCAAAAATTGTGTATTTTTTTAAAATAATTCTCAGTTTTAGACGATTAAATTATTTTTATTTCCTCAAAAAAGTGGGGAGGTGTGGCTGCCCCCCCCCCTAATCGCCGCCACTGTGGTGTATTACTGGGGATTGTTTGTGTAAGATTTTATCACCAATCTCTGAAGGTTGGCGATCGCTGCCCTAAGTGCACTTCGTGTGTGTGTGTGTGTGTGTGTGTTTGTGTGCGTACGTGCATGCGTGTATGGCGCAGGGCGGTGCTGGAGCGGCGTCTGCGGCGGCCGCCGCGTTGTCGCGCGAGCGCTTCGGCGTCGACATCTCGCCCCTGTCGTACGCTCCCGGAGGCCGCATCGAGCGCTACCTCGGCAACCTCAACTTCTTCTTCATCCGCGAGAGCACGTCCATCCGCGAGGCGGGAGGCCTCTCCGGCTTCGTGCACAGCTTCGCCTGCGAGGTGCTGGCCATCGTGCGCTCCCACGTCACTGCCCTCGGGGGCAACGCCATGGTCGCCTACTTCATGTCGGAGTGCGTGCTCTACCATAATCCTCACAAGAACCAGGTACCTATTTTTCTTTGTCTTGGATGTTTTTCTTCTTCTTCTTTTACTGGTTTGACTGGTTTAGGTCGCAATTCGTTTAATTCATAAGACATCTTTACAAAAATTATCTATTTATATTATTTTATGTCTTTTGGCGAGTTTCAGGCCACAAGGCCTGCTCTTCCACGTAACCGGGGGAAATTGGACACAATATTTTCCATAGTTGATTTCTGAGTTTATTTTATCCTCCAAATTATTTAGCACGATACCTATTCTTGGATTTCTTATGAATAAGGGTTCTTTAGTATATGTGGAAATAATATGAATTTGTTCGACAATTTTTGTATGTATCAACATTTTATATGGAAGTGTTAGTGCTCTCCGATGAAACACCTATTACTGTTGGGTACTCTGTCCTATGAGATGGTTTAATTAAATTGTTATTCTAAATCTCTTCTTATCTAGTAGACTCTACATTGTTAGATAAATTCTGAAAGATTTTTACAAATCTATAGTAAGTAAAACAGTATATTGACTTGTTGATATTAAAAAACTTTAAAAGCTAACAAAAATATAGTATCAGAATTGAAGGGTGTATAAGAAGTTTGAAAGAGTCTATGTACATAGCATAACAAAAATGCAATTTTCGTTTCTGGTTGTACCATGACATGGTTCTCAAGTATCAGTAAATAAGTTAAATACATAAATTGATTAGATTGCCATGAAATGTATTATCATGTATAAAAGTTTATCTGTTGAGCGTTCTTTGGATGAAAAAAAAAAAAAAATTGAAAATAACTTACAAGAAAAAAATATAAAACCAAACCACATCAGACAAATTCAACCTACCCTAACTCTAGTATAAGACTGGAAATTAGAAGAAACATGAACTA
Organism: Laupala kohalensis; assembly: GCA_002313205.1. Lineage (NCBI taxonomy): Eukaryota > Metazoa > Arthropoda > Insecta > Orthoptera > Trigonidiidae > Laupala > Laupala kohalensis. Next base: position 511,210 of record NNCF01126298.1, read on the forward strand.
GAACAGTGCTTGTTTATTTCATGTCTTTTGATGAGTGGCGAGGTTCAGGACATAAAACTTGGTCTTCCACCTAACCACATGATTTGAGCATAGGAATTGGGAAGTTGCTGGGGAATCAAAGGAACAGAAATGACATTGTTCTTAAGTTTGTCCACTGTGAACTTCACCCAGTTTGGCCAATTCGGGTGTCGGACTCTCTTCCATTCAGCAGTGTGTAGGGAGCGAAGACATTACTACCAAACAATGGAAGTTGTTGGTGCATCACTCACCTATGTGATGTTCTATTCATCCATTTCTTTTTCTTCACACTTGACGATTCCCATACTTTTGAGGTCATTTCAGGGAGAAATTTAATAACTGCAGTATTTTCGTCTCTCACTCTTATGATTTATTTTTCTATTATGATGGAAAGTGTTTTACGCTATATTTAATTTACCTAGACATATTAAATAAATAAAAAAAAATACTGTCAAAAAACTAAAAGAGCATTAAAGATACTATAATATTAAGACCTTACAATTACAATTATACAAACAACTTCATTTACACCCCCAGGGGACCTACATCCAGTAAGTACGTGTTTGGCAAACACAGGGTCCCGAGCTGAGTCTTACTTCCACTTACTTGTGCAAGGCTCCTTCCTTTCTCTTTCCTGGCCTTCCTTGGTCACCTCTTGTTCTTTTCGATCCCGACGCTATTAGGGCTAGGGTATCTTTCATTTTCCTCAATTTTTGTAATGTTTTGATATATGTTCTGAGATTTGTTTTGATATATTGTAATTCAGGAGGGTTTTTAATGGGTATGGTTGAGTCATTCGGCGAGTCCCACATGGGGGGGAGAGTCATGTTGGCTCTCCCTAGTGCATAACTGCATTTTCCCTACCTGTACAGAATTTTAGGGCTCTAATTACCTCGATGTCAATGAGCCGTAAACCCCCCACAAAAAAAAAATTCACTAACATTTTTCTTTCAGTCAAGTATGTTTTCAGGGGATCTTTGTACTGTGTTAAGTTTGTCAATTTTATTATCTTATGAAGACATCACTGTATGGAATTCCTTATGTTGGTACAAGGGTGGTAATGCACAAGGACTGAAGAACAAATCTTTCTCTTGCAACTTAATTAGCTAAAGCAATAGTTACTTCAAACCTGGAGGTACATGTTTATATCCTGCTTAGGGTACAAAAATTGGCTCAACATTTCAGTTCAAAATTTTGCCCATCTTAAATGAACATGTTTTAATAATGTTTATTTTCATTGCCCACTCCTTACAGTTTCTTTGTGTATCACCTTCCTATATTTGCCTATGTGTTTTGGCATATAATGTGAAGAAGAATGATTTGTAGAAAAATTTTCCTTTCCCTTTTATTGCCCGTAATGCACTAATGTTGTAAATAAGATAATTTTTCTACAGCAGTCATTCTCTTATTATAAATGTGTAATTTGTTATCTTATGTAAGATGACTTTTTTATGAACGGAACATGAAGGTGAATAATGAATTTCATTTCTACCTTTCACATTTTTACTCGATGTTCTTTTCATCCTGGAAATTAACTGATTGCATTTTCTGGTAAGAATTTAAGTTATAAAATTTCCAGTGAAGTTTTACAGTACAACAAAATAGTCCAGACTTCTTTACAACAAGGAGCATATAATACTTTTAGTGTTATACATGATTCATGAATTTTTGACATAGTTTTGATACAAATGTGTCAGGAGTACAGGAGCCTAGCAGCATTAATAAAATAACAAAATGTTGTATTAAAGGAAAGAGTTTCTGTGGATATAAATTGTTTGGATTCTTATGTTGTCTCCAGTCTGACACATGTACTGTAGCAACTAATTTATTTAAGTAATATAATGGGACAATTGGATCCTTTTCTTTGAGAATGTTCTTTAGCTAGAGGATGTAACTTGATATTTCTATTTAAAAGAGAATTTCTGTTGATAAATAGTTATCGAGTTTCGCAAAGACAGATATAATGTTGGGTGCTTTCTTCTAACATGTCGATTCATCAGAAATTGTTTATTTGTCGAAACCTCCAAGATTCCTTCTTCGTCGCCGTCGCCCTCCTCCTATAGCACCAGCAGCGCCGCTTCAGACATTACATTAAGCTACGCCCGATTGGTGTACGTGAGGCACGCTCACTTCCCCTACCTTGAATCTTCGCTGCCGTTGTTTCTCTTCTCCCTCACTCCGTCTTCGTCTCCCTCCCCTCCTCTCGTAACCTCGTCGCTGGTAGATCCATTTTGTGCTGCGGAGCGATGCTGAGGCTTGTCGCTTCTTCCTCCGCCACCTTTATCCGCCCCCCTCCCCACCCCCCGCCGCTACGTAGTCGACGCGACGACGCCCGCGAAGGAGGAGTAGGAGGAAGAGGCGCGTGGTTGCGAATACGGAGCGCCGGCCACTCGGCCTGCATGCCAACGAGGCTCCAGCTGCGATTGTCGTCGTCGACTCCACCTTTGCCATCACCGGAAATGAGAGCGCTCCTTCCGCCTCATCGCCCCCCCCCCCTTCACCCACAACCCCTTCTTTCATCCCCCGACCCCTCTTCAACGTCTGTCTTGGCACTGGCACCTGTTGCCGCTTTCTTCACCGTCCTCCAACTTCATTCGCTTAACGTACTTTAGTTCCGTCCTTTCGTTTACTATTATTTGCGTTCTCTTATGTTCTTATCCCGAAACAGCTGTTGTGACATGTTGCATCCGACCTCTTGTTGGATTGCTGGATTACTCGCCCCGAGTTCAATTTTTGCTCCGATTTGCTGCTGGTTGTTCTTCGTCGACCGGTCTCTTTTCTCATGCATAGGGAGGAACTCACGAAATGATGTGTCATGTTTTCGCTGGACGAGGATCCAAGGATCGGATATTGATATTGGGCTAGGTATTAATTAAGGGTTCGGGGTACTTACAAACCTAAATGTCAAATGTGGCATATCTTTAGTTCTTCGAAATTGTTTTCTATAATGTTTGATTTCCGATTAATGTCTAAAAATAGTATAAAAGACCTAAATATAATTTGAAATTACAATAAACAACACACATTAATTGATGTCAATGAGCTTTGAGTTCTTTGCACCACTGAATAAAATTCATAGGTTATGAGAATATTTATAAGTAATTCCTGAATGAGTATCTCACGAAATTCATTCGATATCTTGCGGTGATATTCAAATTCTGTGATTAAACAATATAAATTTTAAAGTAAGAAGAATTTTTTTTTCAGATATGTTTAATTTGTATTATATTCCCTAGGACGGCGTTGTGACACAACGAAACTTGAGATGTTATTTAAATATATAGAATAGTAAACTTTATTGTAGTTAAGAAAATAAAGAAATTTTGTTCTGTATGTCCAAGATGTGTGTAATAAAAATGTACAAAATATTTATTTAATAGGGGTATGTTCGCCAAGACTAGTCTTCCATTAGTCCGCCTAATATGGAAGCAGTTTCAAGTTTGCCTATGATTGGTCGAACGAAAGTGAGGAGCTTTTTCCCCGTCGCAGAGGTGTGGCATTGCAAACCTAACAGATCCAAATCTCGAAGCGCGCGGGACTTAGAATATTTTCGAGAGCCCTTGTATTGTTCCAGGAGTATACAATTTTAATTAAGTATTATTTTTTAAGGTACTCGTTTCAATGTATTAATTACTTTCAAACAAGAAAACTTCTATCCAAGATATTCAGTGCAAATTCTGTTTCTATTTCTTGGCTCTGGATGGTACATAAATTTATTTTTCTAATACGTCAGCGAAAATCCTCCGATCGTTCCCTCATCGGGGTCTAGCGTAATGGCCGCCGTCGGAATCTGCCAACGAACTTAACAGCTATTATGGTCCTTAACTCGATCAGCGACAGGTGAGATGGAGTGTTCGAAGTCATTCGTTGGCTTCAGCAGGAGGGAGTGGAGTTAATTGGAGAGCTAATTCTACCTGTTAACTCCAGATGTAGACAGTTCCGTTTTTTATAGGAGGTTACATTCCATATCCTTAGGGACGATTTATTACCCGCAACATCTCGTTATTCCCCAGGAAATAGGTCTTTGCTTAATTTTTATTTATGAATTTTAAAATGTGTCTGACTTAGGTGATCTTTTCGGAGGTAATGAGTCTATTTTTATTTTTGGGCTCGGAAGACCTGCGCATCGTGCGTACAGGTATTTAGCGTCGTTAACATCGTAATATTACTTCAGGACTTTAGAGGTCTTTGAGAAAACGTTTTTTGAATAATTTTAATAAACAATTAATATTATCATTTTCTCCAAATTATGGCAATTGTTTTTGGAAACGAAGTTTCATTTCTTTGTCTCATAAATAAATAAATAATAAATAAATTTATTGTCAAAAAACAGTACAAACTGCGTATGACCACGTGGAGGGAAAAAAAACTAATTTACTCTCCGGAAGCAAGCAAGGGACCATCCCATCAATTCCGATCAAGGGCCCTAAGGCAGAGGCGGATTCAAAAAAATTCAGCAAAAATTCCTAGATAAGATAAAAAGTTAGCTGCGAGTTATAATACTAATAGAATGTCAATATGTTTGTAATTTTAAGCAATGTTAATAACATTGTGGATTAATTTTATTTGAAGGCTTTGCGTCTATTTGTTTTATTTCACCTTTGCTTGTAGGGATAAACAAAAGGCCTCTGTAAGAATGCAAACAATAAAATTACGTTGAACCTTTCATTCAAATGTGAAAGGTTTTTTGTTGGCTTTTGCTGCTAGAAAGAGGCACTGCTTCTCTCTTCCAATGTTCTTGGTAGTGAAAAAGTATTTTATTCCGTGTTGTTTCTCTTGAGGATATATTGGTGATTGTGTGATGTTCTTTCGCAATCTGTTGGGCTTCCGTTCCGCTCTTTCGCTTCAGTGTGCGGTGTGCTTAAGAGATCCCTGTTTTCTTTTCTTGCAGGGCCAGTGCCTTATCAACGTGGGAGGAGATGTGGTATCCGTTTCTTATGACGAATGAAACGTTCCTGAGATGGGTGTCGATCGCTCACGCGGCAGAGGTAGTCACTGCCGCCTCCGCTGACGGCGCTGTCATTGAACATAAGACTGATTGTATACTACTCACAGAATTGTTAAAGAAATAAATGTAATTGTTGCTGTTGTTGTTTCTTTTATCATATGTGATTGTATTTTTATTCCTATGTTAATCAAGTTTGTATTTTTTTGTGAATTTAATAAGAATATAATTTTTAATCGTAATCGGCAGTTATTTTTCCCGACCGATAGACTTAAATATTGTCTATAATTCTCAGATTTTGATCGTAAAAATGTGGGTAATTTTGAAGACTGCTTGTCACTTTGATGAAGCGCTTTAAAGTTTATCGTAAACTCTGTCTCGTTTCATATTACATTGCACTTTACAGTGCAATAATTTTGTTTTTCTTGTCCTACATGAATATATTATGGAAATTTGGGGCTAAATCAAAACTCTCCTAGAAGACTTTATGTTCTTCTGACATTTTTATTTTGTTTCCAACTGACATTAAATGGTTATGGATTTTTTTATCAACATATTTATCTATAGTTTTACTTAAAAAATTAATGTATCTTCGTCGACTTTGAACAACAATCCGCCACATTTAAAAAGCTTTTGCTTGTTTAATAAAAACTTGATTTTTTATATTTTATTTATGCAATTTACTCATCAGCATAAATGTTAACTTGATTGAAAACTATGTTATTAAGTAGTACAATAAGCAACCTGCTACCAACCAGCGAATAGTTTTCGCGTAATGAGTATATGATATTGACTAGTTTTACTTTGCTTTATCTTCTCTATAGAACTTGTATTTCCCTCAAAGAAAAACTCGTAAATAACTTCTTATTTTATCATCACGCAATAGCTCACTCCATTGACAGGTCGCAGAGGTCACAACCCATTTCCCTTACGCGAGTGAAGTGCGGCGTGTTGCGAAAAGCGCAGCTGTAAAATCATGTTTGAGGGTATTACCTCGTAACCAAATTCATTCACGGAAACATGTGACTAGTATGTTAACGTAATGTATTTATTGCGTCGCCAGAGGTCAATCAGTTATAAGATTTTCTTCGTCACTGCTAATTTCTGTTTCGGTTCAACATAGTACGTCGTTGGCTTGGGTGGTAACCTCAGCTGGTTCAACGCCTACGACGATGTCGAAGCACCTGACCTGGGTGGAATGGATGGAATAATTTTAGTTGACGCTCCATGAATGGAAGCTTCAACCCCGCAAGATTTTGTTCTCTACGATTCATGTTGTGAAAGACGTATCGGACCGGTGACTATTACCCGTTATTGGCATGCAATAATGGAAATGGGGAGAATATTGTTTTGCCTTAATTGTAAGCATAACGTAAGTAGCTTTTCTTAACAAGGACTATCATTAAAAAATAAATACATTCTCTGCAAAAACATTAAATCATTTTATAGCACATTTAACGAGATTTGATTAAGGATTTGAACCTGTGTGAGTGTCCACAAATGTTATCGTAAACTGATGTTTCGCTACGTCGAATGAAAATGGGAGACGGGACCGGTGTTCGAACCCGGGACCTTGAGCTTTGCGCGCTCATGCGCCTACCGACTGCGCCATCCCGTTCGCCACCCGGGCCCGTCTACCATTCTCATTCGACGTAACATGATTAATCTGTTACCTGGCGGTGAGGTTCACCGCAATCTAAGAGATTTCTATGATATTTCGCGTTAGCAACGTCGGGATTGAAACCGGATCACTGTGGCTCAATATGGGATGGCTACCACGTGGCCTCTAATTGCCCTCAAGTTCGCATCGACTGTTTGATTCATCTCTTTCACGTTTAAAAACAATAAATAGTTTCATTTGAGTTTGTGCTGCTAAGATATATTTTATCTACAATTTTTTTTACAAAACGTTTTGGGGATTGATTGTTGTTCTTTGCCCCTACAAAGAGGAATGCTAATGTTTGTAAATTATCCTCTTGCGACCTTGTGTATCGCTTTCCAGAGTGGGTGTAGCTCAGCTGCATCCCTACGGGATGTCGAGTGTCAAAAATGTTGCTAACCATGATGAACGAATGAGCTTAATACACATTTGTTTCCATTTCATGCGTTATACTTGCTCATTCCATGTACACACATCATAACCTTTTTTTCGGGAATGAGTTTACACTTGAAACACGTTATGATTTTTTCCCTGTGCATTGTATATTCCAGGAATATATATTTCACTAGAAAGTAAGAATCCATATTTATCTGTGACAAAAATAGCATTTTATTTTTGTGAAGGAGAGACATGTACGCCATTTGTATTCGTAATAGTACGAAAACGACTCCGAAGTGTGAAATAATGTTTGAAACGATTTATTCTGAATGGAACGTTTTTAACGCTCAATTCTATCAACGAATTCTAAATCTTAAAGAGGAGAGTAAGATTATTAATTGTCGATTGTTTAATATAACTAAGTAGCTGATAAAATTAAAGTAAAATAATTAGTGCACGATGATTATATTACGTTTTACTATTTTTCATTTGCACGGTATTCATTCTAGCACATTCATTAATAATGTGCTACTGACCATAGATAAATGTTGATATAAGCTTCCATTTAGATATGAATTATCATCAGTCAAAACACATTTTCAGCAGACTGAACACAAACAATATCAAATAACTTAACTTTCTGTGATCTGTCAAACTCGTTTTAACATTCTGGAACGGAATCTAACCTCTGCTTCTGATATTCCGGGACAGTCTCGTATTACGTGTTCCATCTGCGGTGCATCGCGCACCCGTCGCCCTCGCAGACTCGCTGCTTCATCCCAACATTTCGCGTGCTCCCTCCGTGAGTGCATTACGCCCCCTCTCCGCGAATCTCGTTTCTCTTAAGTAATTGCATCGGAAGAGTATACCTCTCTGTACATGAGCTTCCTACGAGGTTGAGCAAATTGATGGGTTAATACTTGGTAATTGTGGAGCGTTAGCAACATTATCAAAGAATGATAAATTAAAAGACTTTATATGTTGCTTATTGTTTTATTGTTAGAAAACTACGGCTGCGTAGCAGCCATCGTCAGTAACGCACACTGAAAAATATATATTTACATGAAAATGACAATAATAAAAACATAACATGAAAGTATACAATAATTGAGTAAAACAGTATCGAAAGAAGAGTAATTTTTTAAAGAAGTAAAATTCTTTATTTCAACAAAAAATTACACTTCTTTCGATACTGTTTTACTCAGTTATTGTATACTTTCATGTTACGTTTTTATTATTGTCATTTTCATGTAAATATATATTTTTCAGTGTGCGTTACTGACGATGGCTGCTATGCAGCCGAAAAAGCTTTCTAACAATAAAACAATGAGCAACATACAAATGTCTTTTAATTTATCATTCTGATGGGTTAATGGAGTGTTGATGGGTTAATGGAGGGAACACAACTTACTGGTTTAACCCTTCACTGCACAATTTTTGATTGTTATAAATTTAATATATGACATCAAATATACTTAGTAATATACGGGACAAATATTTTAAAAATCTAACTTAATTTTGGTTTTAAAAGACCAAAAATCTGTATGGGTCTCAGAAGGAACAGCATCCACTTGTGCGTCGTAGTGAACAGGGTTACGACATCTATTCCTTCTCCATGAGTAATACGTTCTATCCTTATATTTGATCAGTTATTCATTATTTAGCATTGCAAATCAAGCAATAAATTGTAAAATAACATCAACATTGTAATTTTGGAAGTTCTGGAACTTTTTCGGAAAATTTTGGAAAATCAAATAATAATCAACTCACTATGTTTTGTTTTACTAAGCCTTATTTCACAATACGTTTCATTCACACAAAATAAAATAGGTCTAATTTTATGCAACCTACGTCATGTCCAATTTCTCCATTTGGCGCAGCATGCTCGTTATCATTGAAATGGAAATAATTTCTTATCATTTCAAAACTTTTTACAGTCATTATCTCTATCATTCTTTTACCTATAATTTTATTCTAGTAATATCTAGCATATGGTATACTATATGTAGCATATGTGTACCTCCGCTAATATTACGACGCAAGATATTTTCTTAGTTCAATATTAGTAATGGAGAAAGGTTTGTTTGAATGGAACACTGTATTTGAGTGTTTCATTGCATAGCCTTTCAAACAACTCTTCAATGAAAAAATAAATAAAAATTGCAAAGAAGATTCTAATTGTAGAATTTCTCCAGGTGAAAAACACGAGCCAATGAAACAAATTTCTTCTTTTGTTTCAGCAACAACACTCAATTCATAAATAATATTGGTATTCACTACCTGTTGGTATTGATGGAGCAATGTCCAACTGCCGATATCTTCTGTCACGCGATCAGTTATATTTGTACTGTTCAAATAGCATATACACAGCTAAAACCATATAAAGAATTTTTGATTTAGACGTGTAATTGAGAAATAGAACTCATAACCATAAACATCGCTCTACACTGCTAGAGAAATATCATCTGAACTGACTATTGTTTGAGCAAAGCGCTTCTTGGAATTGGCGAAAGAGAGAAATTGGACAATGGGTCTCAGAAGGAACAAACTTTTTATCAAATAATAAATATGTGACATTAAAAAAATAAGTAAAATGTTAATAATTCTGTAATTTACATTGTACCAAACTGATAAAAATATTTGTAACACAATTGTAACACTCTAACAGGACAAATAACTTACGTGAAAATGCGTATTCACAAAAATCAGTGGGCAATGCTCAGTGAATTAAAACATACTTAATTGCGTATTTGTGTGATGAGATTTAGCTGCAAATTTGCGAACTACCTTTTCCTTATGCTTTGAATATTACGAGGAACAATTCTCGTTGTGTAAATATGTTACATTATAGATTTATCAGTCAAAAACTAGTTCGGGTCATGTAGGACCTAGGGTTAAATCTATGGTCAGAATTAATATTTGACATGGCTTATCCGGTGAGAGAAATTAGACAATTGTGTTGAAACTACCCGTCATAGACTACAATATGAAAACATTTTATAATAATACTAAATATTAAAAATACATTTTAAAAATAAAGAAATATGCTGTTTAATTTTTCCAGCTTGAAATAATATAAATTTGTTAATGAAAATCAAAAATATCACATTACAAATACGACCTATTAGTTTTATTCATTGCGCAACCTTTTACCAATCCGCATCCCGCGCGGACCCGATCGATTGAAAGTGTATTGAAAATGGCCCTCGGACTGGGATAAGTTGGACAACGTGTGTGGAGGGAAACTCACGGTTTCGGTGAATTATGTATCGTTAAAGATTTGCAACTTTTTTCTACACACAGAAACGTTTTTGTTTCGTGACATTGTTTTAAGTCAACTAGTAATAATTGTATTATTTTCTCAAAGTCTCGATTAAAAATAAAACAGATTTCTCAGCATGAGAAATTTCTTTGAGTTTTGTCTTAACATTCGTAATAATCGTCCTCTTGTACGACGGGAATTGTGCATGAAAATATTTATCGTTCTCGATAAGAAATGCTATAAGTTTTTGTTGATATATTTTGTTTTCAGTATTATTTGAAATAATATTATGAGATGCATGTGCTTAGAGATGGTGCCCATGAAACATTATTTCGTGGCACTTTTGGCAGATCGGGAAGATGAGTCACAAAACGTATCAGGTACCTTGCAGTTCCTGAGCCAGAAATACTGAGGCATCATATCACCCTCCTTCACCACTTGAATAATACGGTAAATTGGGTGGAGCCACCAATCACTGATATAAAAAAGTACTTCGATGTGCCCTCTAGATCAGCGGCGGTCCACAGATGTTGGTGGTTTGCAAGAAAATGTAGATGGTTCGTAGAAAAAACTGGGCACTAATTGCGATGTTTTCTTTTGTTGGAGGAACTATGGCATTAATAATAGTTTGATAAAACTCTTCGGATCATTTTTGAGGAACAGTAAACAACTAGTAAAAATAAATAACATTTATCGAGTCTAATTGAGGTGAACAACATCCGTATCTTGGAAAACAAATTTTGTTGTCCGTGAGGTTCAAGAGGTTGGGGACCGCAGCTCTGTATTGTACTAGTTCCTACTAGAATGTAAATATATATGTTGATTATAAAATCATATAAATTGTATTACAGGACGGATCATAAGCATTCTAAATATGAATGAAATTAATCGATCGTATTGTCAGAACTTTTGCACACCTGGAGACACACTAACTACCCAGTCAGCATACTTATGATACTATTTTCCCCATTTCTTTAGATCTTAACATCTGTGTAGCTTGACGCAATACCATGCCTTTTTATTACACTCCGCCGTAACATACTCGTACAGTATCATTTACGCACAGCGAACCTTCGCTGCGACTCGCGTGTTGTCCCGCAACGTGGAGGCGTGCACAGCATCTACTATATAGTCATTAAAGTAATTTGTAACCAGTCAGTAGTAATTTGTAATTTTTTAATCATTGTCCTTTTGTTGCGAGTCATTTTTTCCAATATGTTTGTCTCATTTGTAGGTGCTTATTATTCAACTCCGTATTGCATTCTTAATTTGTCTTATTTTGTCCACACATTCCTCAAACAATAAATATGTACCCTCATTTTCCAATAATGACCACAGTTCTGTCATATCGACCATATTGCTTAATGTATCATTCTCTTTTTTTGTCCATATATCCCACAATCCCAGAGGACACGTCCTGGTGTTTCATTATCCTCATTACATATATATTTCGTATTTTCCACTTTCCTTATCCTATGCAAATATACTATAAAGTATCCATGTCCCGTTAAGAATTGTATTGACCACTTCGATAGACTAAATCACTTCATTTTTGTTGCAAAAGTTACATTCCTTATGTACTTACGTCCCTCGACCTTGTCAGACCTTTCGGACAGAATTTGTCATCCATCTAACAATTCTGAAGTTAATTTTATTGCTAGACCTCTTATCCTCTGCTTTCATAATCACTCCACCACGATTTCTCCCTATCTTTGATATCAACTGAATTCGCGTAATGATAGATTCATCACTACATCTCTCGCACTTGACTGGATTAGATGAGTTTTGCGGCTGGATTTCTGGCGCCTACAACAGGCAAATGTTGATCATTACTCCCCCACGTATTTCAATCTTGTACATCTACTGCAATTAGATTAACAGCCTTGTAAAATAGACTCCTATAAGCGATCAGTAAATAATGCGACGTGATACAATTTGTTCTAGTAACACTGGTTATCAATATTTAAATCTATAGGCTGAATTGGCAGCGCAGCCGCAGGACTAGGAAAATATCGCGAGGGAAATAGTTTAGAAAATATCATTACAATCTTAGCAGAAACAAAGACAGATTTTAATACAAATCTGTTCACAATTTTTTCACACAATGGAATTGAAAATCTTCGAGATTCGTATGAGGCATATATAAGTTAATGTCACAAAATGTTTGGAATTCAGTAAAATGTCAGAGTTCCATTTCAATATTTCGGTACGTGTTTTTTTTCGTCACATCAGTGGAAGGCGAACGGGAAATCCGGTACATCTGAATCAGGTTCAATGCAAGAGATTTCGAGTGGTATTAATGGACCATATAGAATCCACATATTTTGTGTTAACTCAGCTATACATTTTTTACCTTTCTTCAAATTAAATTGTTTTAGGTTATAATATTACCATAGTTAAGGATTAGCTCTCTCTTGGGTTACTTTTTTAATACAGTGTTTAATCCAACTTGTAATCCATGTATCTCCTCATCCCAGAAGAATCTCCTGTTCACGTCAGTGAATCAAGGGGAAAGATTTCACGTCATAGTTCACTCCATTTCCGTGCATTTGAGCAGCCATGAATTTCTCATTCGTTTGTGAGTCAGCGGTCGTCAAGGTTCGACGTTCGCCGGGAGTGATTACACACAAAGTGAGTGTCTTACTTCATTCGAACGAATATCCGAATATATTGTCGGTACCTTAGTCAACTTAATATATTATAAAGAATGTGTCATAGACTCAACCAAAGTGTTTTTGGTATTCACAATCGTTTTCGACGACATTTTTTCCCACACAATAACAAAAATGATAGACAACACATATAAGGAATTCATTGTAGAATACTTATAGTGGGAAAATAATTATTTTTACAGAATCACCGAGTATGATGGTTATGGACAAACAAGTTTTCTTTGAGTCTATGGCAGATATTATTTGATAAGAAAGGTGTCTTAGTAGCTAAGGTTATGTGAAGAGATCATTCATTAAGTGTTGCGTACGTTCATCTGCAAACATTGAAAGATTGTTAGTGCGATAGTTTGGGATCTTCTGATAGCGAGGAATCGCCGCAAGGTAGTCTCTTCATCTACTGAGAGGTAAGATCTTAGCGTAACACATTTATCATTGAAATAACTTGATAATACTACTCCAAAAGAAAACAGAAACTATTTAAGCACGCTTATTTTATACCATTAGATAAAGTAATATATTTTAATATTTAGTATAATAGGAGCTAAAATGCGATGCTGTAAGTTAGGGTTGTTTGATCCGATGCTTCGTTAGAATATGTATTAAACCTAGCCCTATTATGGTGTTATTACAACAGGGAAATGTTGGTACGGTATAATAAAATTATTCTTTGTATTATCTCCTTCACAAAAAATAACATCCAGAAACAGTAAATATTTTCCTGTTGTATTTGTGCTGTAGCATTGGTGCAGTCAAATAACCTTCTCATACTTTTCTTAGTCAATATTTTTGTTCCTTCATTAAAATCAATGGTCACTATCCCAAGATTATTATTCATCGTCGTGAGTCGTCTTTCGAGAATCTTTCGTGAAGTACCTACATCTGCAAATGTTTAAGTTTTTCTGACACTGTCGTAAACGTAATCATTAATTTCCTGCATAAACGATTTTTAGGAAATATAATAAATTTATTGTCAAAAAAACAGTACAAACTGCGTATGACCACGTGGAGGACAATAAACTAATTTACTCTCCGGAAGCAAGCAAGGGACCATCCCATCAATTCCGATCAAGGGCCCTA
>NNCF01126298.1:534721-554837 GCA_002313205.1 Laupala kohalensis
ATATCTATTAGAGTTAAACATGTGAATCAACAGTTCTTTGGAATCACAAATGTCTCTCGGGCCCCTGTTTGAGTGCCATTAATGGGGACGAAACTACTAATATCATAAAGACATCACATCAATTTCAATTAGGCACTGGAAGAAAGATTCTGCACAAAGGTGACGTTTGTAACAAAAACGATCCATTTATTAATAACTTGTAAACGTGAACACTTATAAACATTGCAACGACATCTTACGAATATAATGTATCTCGAGCATTTTTGCTCACGTTGCTTCTGCAACGACGCAACTCAGAGTATCTGCGAGCTTGGCGGGTGACGCGGTGCACTGAGTCCGATGGCCTGCATCTAACCACCATCTTTTACTCTCGGACTAACTATGATGGCGCTTCGCCCGTCCTCTCGCTATCGCTCTGTGCTGCTCGCTACTATTATGGCTACTGCTACTACTGCTGCCGCTCTTATTACTACTCGTCGTGATACTTCACTGCTGTCGGGATACTGTGATACCGCCGTTTAGCCGCACCTCCTCCGCGCAAGTCGCTTCCACCAGTGGAGGGGGAATAACGTCGCCGATCCCTCGTTGGGTATGTAGTTCCGACTGGTCGGACATCCGGGCGCGTTCGTTAAACTTTCAGGTGCATCGGTTATCATCTTCTTAAATCCTGGTACTCCGCAGTGGAGCATAGGGCGTCCGTGAGATCTTTCCATCTAGTACGGTTACCGGCTGTAGCCTTGACATCTTTCCATGTCACACCACATTTCTCCATCTCCCCCTGGACGGATCTTATCCATGTAACCCTCGGTCACCCTTTTCCTCGCTGTCCGTGTGGGTTCCAGTCCAGCGCTTGTCTCTCATTTGCATCGACAGGCTTTCTAAAAGTATGACCTATCACCATTTTCGTTTTTTAATTTGTTTCCCGATAGGTTCTTCCCCAGCCAATTTCCACGCTGCATCATTTCTTATTTTGTCAGGCCACTATATGCAATTTACGCAAGCATCTATTAACAAATGTTTGCAACCTAGATTGTGTGTAGGTATTCCATCTCCATGTCTCTGCTCCATATAATAAGATGACTTTAACTACACTTCTGAAGGTCTTCATATTTTTATAAATTTATAAATTCTGCATTGACTTTTTATGTACTATTGAGAACAACTTCATCAGAGCCTCCAGTTTTTGATATAACACTGCCAAGTACACAAACTTATCAACACTCTCTATTTGTTCATCTGCCACTTTCATTTGTCGGTTAGTTCTTGCATTGATTCTAAGTTCTTTGGTTTTAGAGACATTCACTTTGAGTCCTTTACCAGAGGTTTCCTTGCACATCGGATATAATTCTTCGATATTTAACACTCGGGGAGGTAAATATTACTCTCACACTCCTTCCCCTAATTGTAATTACCTTTCTAGTATGGAATTCAATTCCGCTCGTCACTCGTACACTGGGTATCACTTATCACTTTTTATTTTGCAGTTTTAGCATTCGTTGCACACGCAGTTCTTGTCACTTTTTGTTTCTGATTCATGTGACACTTCTTCCCAATTAAATACATAGAAAAACACTTGAAATTGACTGTACACACACTTTAAATTAATGTCTCAAAAATTATGAATTACACATTAAAATAAATAGTTTTATTTTAACAAATTAATGTTAACCAAAGGAAATAGACAAAATTATCGTTCTCACTACAATTTTTTTCGAGGGTAAGACTCCTCGTGCAGTCAAATTCACTACTCAATTCAAATGAACACTTTTCCATATAAACTTTATACACAATTATTTGGACAAAATCTAATTCAATGTTTTCAAATTCCTTCCGAATTTCATACCAACATAATTTGATGTAACCGATCCAAAATATTTATACAGAATCATTATTAGAAATATGCGAGTATTTCAGTCTACCAATAAAATTACAAAAACAATTTGGCTTTTGCTCTTTAATACCTTCTGAATCTTTACCAAAATTTAGAACAAAAGATCTTTATAAAGTATATTTCATTTATTTTATGGTTTTTGATCCTTTCTAAATATTACAAGTTTCGACATATTTTTTTATCCTTATAATATTCGCATTTGCGCCCAAAAAATCTCCTTCAAATCACAATTCGTATTGAAGTCAAATTATTTCACTCGAAATTACACTTTTTCTGAGTAAATTAAATTATCCAAAAATATTTACACAAATTATTAATTGTCCTGAGCTCAAATTACACAATAACATTAACAAAAAAATAATTCTGCACATTAAAGTAAAGGATCTACGTTTTCGTAACACCAGTTTGATTTAATTGAAGTACGTATCATGCACAAGAATATTATATCATCGATATCACATTATTCTAAACACACACAAAAATAGAAATATCCTAATTACATACAAAAACCTTTCCAAAATGTACAATAAATTATTTACAGCATATCTTATATATCCAATGAGAATAATATTAGCAAAAAATAACTACATTGCACTCAGGAAATTATTTGTTATTGCAAGTCATTTTGCTTTTATTATTATTGCATTCTAGTCGTCGTAACTTCAAAAGCTTGACTACTCTTTTACGACACACAACATTTATACAATACATTTTTCTTAACTAGAAAATTAAATACATTATTTACTTAAACACAATGGATTTTAAATCTAGTAATACCTCTTTTTCGCGTGTCATCTCGCTGAAAAAAATACTTAATTCTAACATTAAATGATTAACACTTCTCTTTGGACATTTCTTTATCTACCGTTTCATTAATGTTTTCTCGGTAAATAAATTTAGTCGTCTGCTGTTTCAGTTCACTTTACTTTACGGAATCGTTAGACATTTTTACAAACGGGCGTCTAAGCAGACACTTAGGTTTCCATCTCGTTTCTTTACACATAATAGGGGATTAATATACGCGGGCTGCTGTTTTTTAATAATGTCACCCCTTTCATTATTTCTCTGACTTCATTTGGCACGCGTAAGGAATGGAATGTGTTTTCCTGAATGGTCTTTGATCATTGAAATGAATTTCAAATTCCTACCCCCGAATAGGTTCTCGCGGTTCTCCAAATACATCGGCGTAACGCCGATTAATTAATAACTTCTCGTTTCTGACCGTCTGTAAGCACGTCGTTGTCCTCTATTTTCTCGGTAATTTCTCTTTCTAAATTTCCTTCCGTAACTCTATCGCGTTGGAGCGTCTTCCTGGTTCCTGGCGTAACCTTATCAGATTACGTGGATCTCTTATCTCTCGCGCGTCGCAGGTGCAGAATTCCACTTTTCTATTCCTTGCATCCACGACCGCAGAATTATCATATAGAGCATCCATTCCTACAATGATGGGCTTCGTCAACCCCCTGACGACCAAACACACGATTTATATTTCTACTTCGCAAATTTTCAGTTTAAGAAATACCTGTCCAGTTATTGGTGACGACCGTTTACCATCAGCCATTGTAAAAAACGTTTTGTTTAGGGGGAATTCCAAAATAATATTTTTGAGCAAATAATTCAACCACTCCTCTGACACGGCTGAAATACTGTCTGTATCTAATAATACTTATACTGTTTTAGCACAAGATACCACTCCTTTTACGAAACATCGGGTGTAATTCTTCGATATTTAACACTCGTGTAGGTAAATATTACTTTATAAATATGTAATATCAAACAAATGCTGGCTGATCATATACCAAAAATAATTTCTCATGTATATAATTCAATTAGTTTGAACCTTTAACGGAAATGTTAGCGCACCTTAATGACATTAAAATCAACGACATTGGAATTGTCGTGGCATAAAATCGAAACACAAGGAGTTTCAAGTCTCCTTAAATACCCATGAAATAGATATCGCTTGCATTACAGAAATGCATCTAACTAACTTACCATCAGAAACATAAATTTAAAGATTACTATTGCTATAGGAAGGATCGTAATGGCTCCTCTCCAGCAGGAGGAGTTTTAATTTTAGTAAAAAACGTATTGATCATTGGCAATCATTGTGCACTATTTCACCAAATTTTGAAGTAACGTCTGTCACAGTTCCCATTAATAATCATCCAGACCTCGATGCTATGTAGCGTACAAACCACGAAACAAATCTATTTCTACAAATTTAAAACCTTTTTCAACCCAATCAAACCACGATTATGATGATGAAAACACCACTCATGGAGTTGTAGAGTAACCAGTACAGCAGGGAATTAATCCATAATATGTGCATAAGAACGATATTAAAGTGATAGCCACGGTAGAACCAACTTACTATTCGTTAAATCATAATTTGCAACCATATATTCTATATATAGCTCTCACAAACTTTTACACTCCATTCTATTTGTTTTCAATATGTGATCTAGACTCCGATCATGTTCCTGTAATTATCACTGCCAATATAACACCTTATGTACTGTCCGTACGCTAGAATTCAAACGTATACTGCACTAAGGTAAATTGGGCAAAATTTCAGCATCATCTTAAAAACTCGAAGCATTCCATTAGAAACCTGAAATATCCCTCAGAAATTGACTGTGCAATATTTGAACTTTCAAATTGAATAAGAAAAGCCATCAACTCTCTTCACATACAATAGACACAATAACACGACCTCAAACTCGTACCACGTTACCCAATCACATAAAATCATTGATAAAAGATAAAAATAGAATTAGAAGAAAATGGACTAAATTTAGGCTACCCCACTTACATAAAGAAGTGAATCATTATCAACTACTGATCCATGAGTCCCTTCAGCAGCACTCACTTTAGTCTTACACAAGTTTTATCTCGAAAAATTTCGAAAGATAAAGTAGAATCTCTTGCAGAATACTTCGAACAGATCTTCAAAACGCACCAAATATAGCCTGATTCTGACATCATTACTTCAAATACCATTTCAAATTATGATGTACCTCATCCTATAAAATTTATTTCTCCATCAGAACTGTATCATTGTATCACATCTATTCAATCCAAAAAACCAGGAGGTCACAACATCAATGCAATTATTCTCAAATATTAGATTATTTTTTAAACTCCATATTAAGAAGCTGATACTTCCCAGCCACCTGGAAACATTCTATCATAATCCCAATACCCAAACCTAACACAAATACTTCTCTATTACCCACTTACCACCCAATAAGAGTACTTCCTATATCGTCAAAATAGCAGAAAAATTAATTCTAAACGCGTTTCAAATTATTTGTACAAAACAAGAACTATTGCATCTTTTAATTTTGGATTTATCGCAAAACATGCCACGAGTCACCAATTGCACCGTTTATCCGAATACATATTTCAATCATTCCAGGAAAAAAAATCTACTATAGCAGTATTTCTCGATATTATCCCGGTTATTGACAGAGTGAGGCATTACGGTTTACTATTTAAACTTCGACAAACTCGAATTCCAAATTATCTCTATTCAATCATTGAGAATTTTCTTTGTAATAGAACATTCTCTTCCCCAGTTAACTCCTATTTAGTAACTCCAAAGTAAATTAGAGCAGGGGTACCTCAAGGTTCCCCTTTGTCGCCATTGCTATTTAACTTATGTACGGAAGACATACCCATCAATAACATCATACAAACAGCTCTATTTGCTGACGATACTGTGCTCTTCGCATCTAGTTCAAACCTAACATCACTCAGAGACAAACTTAACTCACACCTTCAAGCAATACATTTTTGGTCCAGAAATGGAAAATATCACTAAACCCATATCAATCTTCTGCGAAAATACTTACTCTCCGCGTTCCCTCTTTTCCTACACCTATAACACTGGACTCAATTCCAATTCCATGGTCACCATTGATCTCCGTAGTTACATACCTTCGGTTCTACCTCGACACAAGACTCACTTGGGAACATCATACAATCACCAAAATAAAAGAAACTAATAAGAAATTTTATCAGCTAAGACCATTAATAAATCACCTCTCCACGTTAAAAATACATTATACTCTCATATTATAGAAGACAATTTTCGACCTCTTCTTCTCTACGCTTGTCCCGTATGGTGCAATGTCGCACCCACCACTATCAAGAAATTACAAATATTTTTTTTAAAAAAACCTTTAAGTATTGCAGTGAAAACTCCCTGGTTATTTAGAAACAACAATCTGCCCAAAGATCTCAATATTGAATCAATTTCATCCAACATAACAAAATTGTCGCACAATTTCTTCTCTAACTTTTCAGCAGTACTCGGACTACCAACTAAGCGTTTTCCTCCCAAACTCAAAATTCGAAATAAACTCCCTCTCCATAATTTCCTAAACAGCTTCTCAGAAATCACATAACATACCTATGGATTTGTGAATACAAGTTTGTCCCCTAATTCTAAATACATTGTCCTGTAAATTATTTGCTTTTTTTCTCGTATTGAAATTTTGCTTGGTGCCGATGGTTTCCCCATTCTTTTATTTATGTATCCTGCAAACTTCTGTAGAACCTTTGACTGATCGAAAGGTTTTCTGTATCAATGATACTTTTATAATTAAAAAAATAAGTAAAAGGTACTAATTGGTTATTTTAAAAAGCGCTTATGAGTTTCCTACCACAACTCTGCGAATTATATACGTTCACTAACACAATGTACGTCCTCTTTAAAATTTAAACTATGAATTCGTATACTTTAAACAGGATTTTCTTTCTCAGAATCGAGTAAAAGAATATTTTGTTATTTTAATGTAAACTAATAATTATAATTTTAAGGTCATTGATTTTTTGCAGTTATTTACGTCTCCATGTGGGTAATTAACAAAGTGAACCTTTTCACATACGAAATTTTCCGAGGTATTGGTATGAAATGATTGATGGATTGCTTATTTAATTTATCTTTGTGATGAAAATTGTTTTCCAGTACGAACATTGTCTGTTCCTCTTCTGTCATTATTAAATCACTCAACAAATTTTGATGATCGAATATATAAATTTTACAATCTTAATAGGATGGTTTTGACGACGAAAAATGATGTAGGCTAACAGTTAATAAGTCCACAAGAGGATACATGTGAACTGGAGAATGTTCTTCGAAATCCCATCCGTGACAGCTTTGTCAACATAATAAAAGCATAAGCCCCATCCCTTGATGCGGAGTTGCAAATATAGGACAAGAACTGAATGTCTGTTGCAGAAATCACAGTCGATAGGGCAACGCAATAGTCGTGATCCCAATACGCAGATAGGATTGGTGACCATGTCGAGAGATAAGAATACAACACCATCTCTCCGAAGCACGTGAGAACGTTCGAAGATGCTTTATTATGCGTAGAAGTTGAGATGTTTAGTCGAAGTAAATCCAAGAAACAAAACAAAAAATGTTTACTGTTCTATCATTTGAAGTAAAGATGTCCCAAATGCCAACTACAAGAGACATTCAGACATAATAGAAGATAGAACTTGAAATGACGAAGAAACTAATGATATTTTGCGAAGTCCGAATACAATCTTGAAAATTTTGTTTGTTTTCACACCGAAAGGAAACGAGGAGACTAATTTGCGAGCTGCAAACTAATAAAGCAATTTACTCAGACGATTCGGAATAAAGTACTACGTTGGATAGCTGCTCTACGAACTATTGAAAGCAAGGTCATTTAACCCTACTACCAGTGAAATTGTAAGGACGGAGAAAGTATGAGTTCTGTCGTAGATAGAATTAAAGTAGTGAAGTAGTATTTTCCGAAGTATTTGTAGTAAATCCGTAGTATTTTACATCACTTTTATCTACACGTCATCGGGCATTTGAGAAAGCTATTTATCTTATTCTGAGGTGAGATTCATAAATCAGGAAACCGTTGTCCTTAGTCGCCATGTTTGTACATACCCTTATGCATTTCAAACTAGTCAAGCGAGTTCCTGAATATTGTTTATACTATATTTTTAACCGATCAATACAAATTAAATCGTGTTTTCTCATCATTATAATTCTTACTTTTGTAAAACAATGACACTAAATATAAGGAAAACAATTCTACTCCTCAGTGATTAGACTAATTTGGAATGATGGTCCCATCTTAAATAGCGACGAATACCTCAAAAAAATTAAAGGAGAAATAAGTTTTGAGTTAGAAATTCTCGTTAAAAATTTCAGACGTGTTTACTAGTTTTGCTCCCGTTGGAAGAAATAATGTATAATGCAAATACTCGAAGTTCTCCATCCTGCACCCTGCTGTTCATTTGTTAAAAGTTTTCACTTGTACTCCTTTTATTTATTTTCATGCCTCCATTTATCTTTTCCCTCCCCTCCCATTGTCACCCAGCAGCGAAGCAAAATGGATGGGAGTGGAGGGGGAGGGGGGGCGAAGGGCGTGTCACTTTGCGCCGCCTGATGAATTGTCCGTCAGGGTTTAATTACTCGCGGTTTTATCGGTTGACATTTCCCTGAGCAGAGCAGTTTTAATAAGACGCGTTCAAATTGTTCAAAAACCAGTTAGGCTCCAGTCAACAAGTGTGTGGCGTTGCGTCACTCACGTGGTGAGGTTGGTAGATCTTTTGCGAGACGCTTGACAAACTAGTATCTTGGAGTCTTGACACATGACATACATTCTTAGAAGATTATGACTGGGATGAAAAAAGTTCCTAATTCACGGTTTCATTTAGTATCATGTAAAAGAAAATGTACTCGTCAAAATGTGCATACCAAGGTCGCAAAAATGCCACAGATAAATTAAGAAATAATTTTGATTATTGTGAAAATATTTCGAAAACTATCAAGAATCCTTTCTACAATAAAATTGTCACTGAACAATTATAAGAAGATTACGACAAAATATCATACGAGTCCGAAGTAATTCGAATGGAATGTGAGTAGGATTAGAAATTCCTTTTTTCATCAACTATTTGAACTAAAACCGGGTAATTGTCAAACATTCTGTTCTTAGTTAAAGGTGCACCGATATAACAAGTAAAGTAATCGCTTTCTGAAGTGTGATTGAACCATCGATTGTATTTATTGAACCCTCATAGAATTTTGAAGAATGTCTTCCACAGCTTGCATCTGGTGGCTTGGCTTATTATTATTATATTATTTTTTCTCTCAACTTGTGTTGGTTTTTCTCCCCGCAGCGGATTATTAAATCAAGTTCATCTGGGAGGCAGAATCTATTTCAGGTCCAAGAACTTCCTGGTACTGTGGGCTGAGGATGGAAGGACGTTGTGTTGCAGTCTGCTTATTATATTGGTGTTGATTTCGAGTGTTATTATTAATATTATTATTACAACCGTTTCACTAGTTTCCTTCAAAGTAGACAATTGAGTCGGTCAATCCGACTAACCAGATCTCTTATAATTTACGATACCTCTTTTCGACCAAACATCATTCAATGACATTTAGATAGACGCTTCAGACATCTTTCTATTCCCGTGTAGAATGAATGTGTAACTTCGTTTGGACCACACCACCCAAGTAAAATTTAAGGTCTTCTTAATTTAGAATATGAAATACTTGTCACTTCGAGACTTACCGGAACCGTTCAAGACATTATTGAACTACAACAAGTAACGGCTGTTACGAATTTATAAATCTCGAAGACAAAATTAGTGAAAAAAATTGACCGCGAGGGTTTCAATGTTTCAATGTTTGTCCACGAGGAAAATTCGTAACTGGTCACTTCCGAAAATGAACGTAACTCATTCTTCTCGGAATTGTCACAAAACGAACAATTTGGTCGCTCTTTTAAAATTTGTTCAGGATGTCTTTTAGTGCTGAAATGATGAAAACACTTAGAGACCAAAAAAGTAACTTTAGATACTGAAGTTTTATATACATATGCTTCAACAAATAAGCAGAAGTGCCAACTATTTTATGCGAAGTGTGTGTCTGTTTACCTCCTCTTCTAATGTCATTTGTCAAAAAATTGCAATATTTCTGATCATTTAGTAAAATATTATGAAATAAGTTTATAGATGCATTTGCTAGTTATATTTACTGACAATGACTAAGTAATACTAATTTCTTCCTAATACTAGTTTTCATTACTGATGACAATAACTCGACACGTTATCAGAAGTCGTCATAGCGCAATTTCTTTTCGAAAAATAACATTAAGAAAACTCTCCTTTTAAGGTGGGACCAGCAGTCCAAGTTAGTCAAATCACTGATGTGTTACTTTTTTTCTCTATTTTTATTATAATTGTTATGAAACACAACAACATGAATAATAACGAAGATAAAAACATGATTTAATTTGTGTTTATCAGTTAATACTAAAGTATTCAGGAACTCGTTTGATTCATTTGAAATGCGTAAGAGCATGTAAAAACATGGCGGCCGAGGGCAACGGTTTCGTAATTTATGCATCTCACCTCGGAGAAAGTGAAATATAATAATAATAAATAAATTTATTGTCAAAAAACAGTACAAACTGAGTATGACCACGTGGAGGGAAAAAAAACTAATTTACTCTCCGGAAGCAAGCAAGGAACCATCCCATCAATTCCGATCAAGGACCCTAAGGCAGAGGCGGATTCAAAAAAAAATTCAGCAAAAATTCCTAGATAAGATAAAAAGTTAGCTGCGAGTTATAATACTAATAGAATGTCAATATGTTTGTAATTTTAAGCAGTGTATGTCTCAGAAGTCCGGTGACCTATCGATAAAAGTGATGTAAAAATAGTATGGAAAATGTACTAAAAATGAGAGTAAACTTTCATCAACCTCGTGATTTAAAAGTAGATCTTGTTTTGTCAATAAGTGTTTTCACCATAGGATGCAATGTATTACACCATCAATTACAATTGTAATTATTTCTTTTAAATGGCTGGTGAGGTATGTTTTTCAAGTCGAAATCGCAATAAGTACGTGTTACTCTGATTTTTGTGCAGATGTAAGATATTTTAGTGATTTAATTTTACTTACGCTAGTACTACCTTAAAGTATGAATTTTCATCTCATTGAGATGAAGGCGTAGGTTTTTCATCCAGAAATATAAATGGTCGCTCAAGGACGTATCCAGCTCAAAACGTATGGTGAGAAAAATTCATGAATTAAAGCTATATCAAAGATAATTGAGTGCTATACAATAATACACACTATTTATTTAAAGGAATCAATTTTTAAACAATAGCTTGTGAGGAATAGTGGAAAGATTTTCAATTACTGCTTTTACTAAATGTTCCATATGGAAAATTGGATATCTGCCCTATCTCATAAGGTGGGGCAACTGTCCCATCTTGCCCCACCCTGCATACGCCCTTCGCAAGCAAATCTGATCATCCTATTGTTCTGTGGCTCGATCGTTTTGAGCATTTCCGAAGATTATTCCATATGTCTTTAGCCAATCAGGTGACGTTTGTCTCAGGAACGCGTTCATACCCGTAAAGTTTTAGATTGGTTCCTTCTTCACGACGATTTTCAGGGTGATTTCGTCTCTCGTATAACCTCCTTTTACACCCCTGTTTCATCCCGATAAATCATTCAACCGAGGTCCCCAGAAACAAGTACACCTTTTACCACCATTATTGATGTAGATACGAGGTAAAAGACAATAATGGAGAAGATTTCTAGATGTGTGGAGACATTTTGGCTTCTGTAAGACATCTCTGAGCGCAGGGACATGTGAAAAGTAAGTGACATGCAAACAAGAGGTCGATCTCCTCGTCTCCTTTTCCTTTTGCTTTCTTTTCTTTTTCTCTCGTCCGGAGAGTCGATGGGTTTTTAGCGGTGCGCCGCGGGTGTCGGGAAATGAGGCGCCAGGAATCGGCCTCATCTCCGCCGCGCAGATTGGCCGCTCGCTCGCAGCCTTCAGCGTCCACGGTGACAGTGGGTCCTAACCGTGAAAGCGTTGACAAAAATTTAGTTTACATAAATTAATTCTGATCAAGATTCTAAGGCAGAGGCGGATTGAAAAATTTCAGCAAACTCGCAGATGAGAAGGAAAAGTTAGCTTCGTGCAATAACATTAATAAAATATCGACACATTTCTAATTTAACACAAAAATATTGTTACACTAATGTATTATTATTATCATCGAACGATAGATTATTCGGAAAATAGTGTTTATAAATCGTAAGTATTAAAATGCCACTAAATTGAAGATTTATTGTTTCCATACACGCCGCCTCTAGACAAGAGTCCAGAGAACCTGTATAAAAAATCCACCTCTACCGAAGGAAAACCGGAGAAAAACTCGGGCCAGGATGGGGCTATAGAATTAATGTTCACAATCGTGCCAAGGTTGAGAACATATAAAACTAAACTAATATGAATCATAAGACAAAACACGAGCATGCTAGAAAATGGTTTTGAAATTGCTGTAAGTTATCTTAAAAGTACTACAGCAATAGCGTGATAAAGTGCAAGACCAATTTAACTTTCTAATTATTAACGATTTTAACTGTTAACGAATTTAACAAGATGAGTTACGTCCATAGCAAAGTTAATTTAAATAACTTTACTTGCTCCATTTGTAACCGAACATCGCACGGATAAAAATTACTTTTGTTTCTCTTATTTGGTGGTTTTGTATCTTTTGTCATTAATTGTTGCATTACCAAGATCTAAGGGAAATTTTTTCTTCCCTTCGTATTCTTTCAAGTGCATTCTCTTCCTAACCGTATGACTGAATTGTTTGTTACCTTAGGGCCAGGGAGCGGGTTACATCCGGGTCGAGGGCGGTGGATTTGTCGGAAGTGAGGTATGGAATAAATATGAATGATTTACGAAATTCGAGTTCATCTTTCGTAAGGCATAAGGTATACCTGTGGTAATTTCATTCTAGTTTTACAACATTAGTCAATTGTTCCTTTGCTTTGGCCCACTGTATAAGGAGGTTACCTGCAACAACATGACCGTCACAATTTATTTTCCACAAAACTCTTATGTATCACTCATCCGCTTGAAGTCGGTCCTCTTTCTCTACCCACGATGATAATATAAGTACATTATTCATT
This sequence comes from Laupala kohalensis, assembly GCA_002313205.1. NCBI lineage: Eukaryota > Metazoa > Arthropoda > Insecta > Orthoptera > Trigonidiidae > Laupala > Laupala kohalensis. The sequence continues at coordinate 547,618 of NNCF01126298.1, forward strand.
TTATATTTTCCCGATCTATTGTTAATACAGCTTCGTGACTAAGAAGACTCTTTGGAGAACGTTCATTTTAATTAGTTGTTTGAGAAAAGTTTTTGAAACAATTACGAACACAATACTAACTATTTACGAGTGTTTCTTGAAAAATGTCAGGATCTATTTGTATTCTTTTCCTCTTGCTAGTGACGCTGTGTTCATGACAATACTTCGTGTGCATGTGCATACACTTTCAGAGATAGAAATAAGCATAAAAAAATTATTCCTGTCTTTAAACCATGTACTTGGCGATGGCATACGCTTTAGCAGTGACACAGAAATTCTTGGAGATTTCTTTTCGTATCAGATTCCGAAAAACAGGATTATAATAATCGATATTTAATATAAGCAAAGTTGGCCCACTTTAATTTTCATTTCTTTGCTTGCTGTATCTCAGACGTAATTCAACAACTTAAAATTGTTTATTAAATTTTCCGTAATGACAATGATGACATTTAGTATTTTAATATTTTAATTCAGATTTATATCTCCTCAAATTAAAAAAAAAATATTAAAATACTTTCCAATAAATCATGTGCTAACTCTTTCAATATGCTGAACACAATTCAATCCCTGGCTGTGCTATTTTACTGTTTTACGCCGACACCACTGACGGTCATGCTGTGTTACCTTAGACCATCGACTCTTTTTTCTATTTTTTTTTTGCTTATTACCTTTTCTTATGCATTGTACGACCAGCTTAGTGGTTATGCCAATAGAAAAGCTTCTACCGAACTCAGGAATAAACATGCATTAAATCTATGTTACTTCAAGTATTCACATATCTCTCACTAATTTCACACTGTCATTGGCACAAGATTATTTTGGTAAGTCATCCAATCAAAGAAATACCTAATTTTTTCTCGATTTGTACAATAGGCGAATTTACTTATCATTTCGAGAAATTAAATTTATTACTATATAATTTTCCATTTTTTAAATTGTTCATTGTTTTGTAGTGAAGATACAACTTCTTAGCATCACCTCACCAAGCTGTTTTTCCTCTTCACGGTTGTGAACAGCTCTCTCCTTTACAGGAATAAAATTATTGATTTAGAAATCTTCCAGTTAGTTTCTTCTTAAAGAAATAAGAAAAAACAATTCTTAGTGATTTTTTCGAGGTGGTATTGTGATGACCGATTCCTTTGTTTTCACTGCTGCGAAAGAGTAAGGAGAACAAAAAGTTTATTCCTGCATTTCTTCGATTGTAAGAACTTCCAGATGTTTTCTCTCTTTTTGATGTATTTGCAGAAAAGCAATTTTGCACTGGATGAAATTCCCGCCTTTATGAATACATTAGTAATTTCAAAACAATAGAACTGAAGGTTTTTAACTTGCTGAAAGTAAATGATGATTTCCTTTTCTCGCATATTAACAAAATTGTTCCTTACCACGTAATTCCTATTATTGCAAGTCGAAGGTAGATTTTTGTAGACAATTGTCCCGATATCGTTTTTTTCTCTTGAGACATTTTACTAAATTAAGCTGGATGTCTCGATACAGAAGGATTAATTCAAAAAGTAAATTCGATTATCGATTTTTCCTGAGATGACATGAATATATTATGACAACTTTCGGTCGGGTGAAAATGGCGACGAGCCGGGAATCGATCCCGGGACTCCTTTCTTTGATGGCAGGGGTGTTAACCACTACACTACTCGTTCGCCTTCCACAACCGTACACCACTTCCAGCCAGACCTAAACCCCGGATGGCCTGAGACACATCCCCAGACAGGAGATAAGTGAACCAGGCGGCACACTTCATAGGTCTGGGTGGAAATGGTGTACAGTTGTGGAAGGCAAACGGGTGGTGTAATGGTTAACACCCTCGCAATCAAAGCAGGAGTCCGGGTACGATCCCAGGTTCGTCGCCATTTTCACCTGACCGAAAGCTGTCACGTATCTTCTCGATGTGTGGGGTATACGGAAGATATATAAGCATAATGAATATATTATTCTAATTATGTGTGGATCAAAATTATTATCAATATTGGAGTAGTTGCCATTTTAATTAAGAATAAGTATCATTGTACCGTATTTAAGTTTGTATGGGAGATATACAGGGTCTTTTACTACAACAGTGTGGTGCAATACGTTAGAAGAAATTAGATATCAATGGGAAAGAAATATGTTATCTTGAAATTTAGATAATGAGTAAAGCGGGGCGAGAATTCCTACTTTATAACTTAAGAGCAACTTATTTGATTAATTCGTGCCATAAATTCCGTGATGTAGATATTTCTTTGTCTGTGGAGTCTGTTTCTCTTCCTCTTCAATCTTCGTTGATGAGGTGAGAATCTCCTGCCCGGCATTTAGGTCACAGTGCTTCAAGTGTTTGCTATCCCCTGCTATTTAGAGGAGCCCATAAAGTGAAATTGCCCATCAGTGCTAGTCATATATCTCCTATTCTTGTAGAAGAGCTGTGTTCACGATCCATGCCATCGCTTAACGAAGTAATGAAATTTAGTCCCTTCATTTAATTCTCGTTACTCTCGATTATTACAAATGAGACAATTCTTTCAATGAGAATGAGAATATCATCGTACTGAGACAATTCTTACCCACATTTCTCTCACGTTCTTCCTTATCTCAGGTTTAGTGTTTCTAGATGGAATTTTGTTTGACCAATATGTGCTTCTTTTAGTGATATTACTATTAGTTAATAATATTCAAACATAAAAAATTTGTTAATCTTGACCACGAAATTGAGAAGAAATGAAGTACCCACATTTTATAGGAAATATTCCCACGATCGGAAAAATCGTCAGCCATGTTGGCAAAAATGTATTCAAAAATATTTCCATAATGGGGATTGGATAAAGTTACAAATTTTGCGCGTTTTTCCAAGGACACGAAGACGTCAAACATAATGAGAGAAGATAAATATTCTTCAGTTACAATATAAAGAAGTTTATTGTCCTACAACGTAAAATTATAAGCTGAAATTAAACTTTATGTCGATAGGTCTGTGATCTACCGCAAATTTCGTGACGATAGCTATAAACTTAAACTAGAAAACTTGTCATAGAAACTCGTAGACAGTAACACAAAACCTTAAATGAAATTTTAGTTCCTTAGCAGTTTTCAGGCACATATTGGTAAATCTTGCTCAGATCATTAGTGACATATCTCCGCTTTTCTTGGGTATGTGTGTTAAAAATAAATCACCAATGTTATTGTAATATTTTTACATAATATTCTGCTAAAACAAATCTAGAAGAATAGCTGAATATTTGTCCCAACTTCATCTTAACACTACTCCAAACCTTGGAAAAATGTGCTCCTAAATTTTGATTAGTACAAGCGTATTTTTTGATCGGTTGTACAATATATTTTTAATTCATGACTTTACTTTCGGTTAGGTTCCACATATCCATTGTGTGTGTATGCGTGTGTGAAAGGGAGAGAGAGAAAGGAGGTGGTTTGAGAAAGTTGTGTATCCGGGTAGCACAAGATACAGGACTGGAAAGTGGTGTTGATGAGTAAACCATTAAGTTTTCGTCTTACAAGGGAAAGTCGCGACTTGAGAAATTGACTTTGGGGTGGGATTTCGTAGTACCCTCTAAGGGTCATCAATTGTCAAAGTAAGAAAGCGCAATAACCAGCCATGTCCGAGAAAAGTAGCTCTCTTAGTTTTTATTTCAATGAATGACTTGAACATTTAATATTCATTTTAAAAGTTGCAGTATAGTAATCGGTAGCGTTCTTGCCAACAACGCAAGTATAAGTAGCTAGGATTCTCTTCTCAATAAGAACAGTTTTTTGTAGTTTTTTTAATGAAATTAACAATTTCATAAAAAATAATTATTTCCGAATATTATAAATAATAGTATTACTATAATTGTTAATAATGAATGAGTTCTTCACATACGAATTTCTTTTCAGCCAACATGTCAACCCACTAAATTTCTCTCCCTTCTACATCCCTTCTTGCTATTGAAGCAGTAAGGTTGATGTGATAAAATTATGCTCTTCTAGTGATCTTTGAAATTGACAACCGCATCTTTCAACCTCAACTTTGAGAAATCACTTTAAAGTCTTCAGTAATTTCTTCTTCAATTCCTCAAACATTTTTCAATTCTTCAATTCCTCAATTTTGTTTTCCATTTATTTACAATGTTGAAGAATTCAAAAGTTATTTATCTTATAGCCAATTTATTTTATTTTTAACAGGAAAGATTTTTGTAGTATTAGAATGAAACGTAACTTTTTTTAAATATCCCAGCATATTTAAAATAACACTCGGAGCCAAACGTAATATGAATGTGCGTCAACATGAAATATTTACGGTGAAAAGTTCATGACATTTTAAAGTAAATGTACGAGGCTTTGATTTTTTAAAACCCTTTTCGTGTACTTTATGATGATCTGATTGCGTGTTTTTACAAACTTCAAATTAACTTCCAGACAGATATCGTCATTGTATCGGTAACTTGTAGGTCTATGCCTCAGTAAATTAAAGAAAACGGATTTCTAGTGACAGTTGAATTAACTTTCAATTCTTTTTGAGCTGTAATTAAAAATAATTTTAAGTCATAGTTGTAATTTAAAATAATTTTTAAAAAGATATATCACAACTAAAAATAATATTTAAAGTAGTATTACAAATATTATTAAAATTATTGTAATAATTTTATTTACAACCTTCTGAAAATAATTTTACAAAAATAATGTATTGGAGTATAGAACTTCAGCTCTTTACGAGCTGTGCAACCACGCTACCGATGCGCTACTGCGGCGTTGAAAATGAAAGTTCAATACATATATTGAAATGCAAGCTTTAAGAGCTTTTTTCTCGGAAATGACTGGCAATTGCGCTTTTGCTTTGACAATTGATGATCCTCCCAGGAGCTACTACAATGCGACGAAGTCCCATCCCGAAGTGAATTTCCCAAGTAGCGATCTCCTCTTGTTAGTTTACAAATTCAATAGTAGAACCCAAGCTGAGATGTCATTCTACCATTTATCATTACGGTGGGAGGAAAGATGTTAAATCCACTGCCGGTTAAAGTGTTGATGATAGTGATATTGAAACGTACAACAATTTCATTAAGCTTAAGACATGTATTTCTTTTATAACTGGTGTAAATGGGCACTAGTATTCACAAATAACTCTGGTATTTATACCTACGTCAGAATTTGAAAGGTTACTTTCAAAAAAATGTCTTATGCTTTTCTTTAGTTCAGAAGCGGGGAATAATTATGACAGTGTTCTTTAATTTCAATGTGAATAAGGGATTAATAGTTTCAGGATAGTAGCGATGTGAATTTCCATGTGACATTAGAATTGCTAGCTATTTGAAGACGAGTGTTCCAACATCGCTCAAATATTTGTTCCTTCGACTTGAAGTGAAAGGAAGGAACTTTTTTTACGTGAAAAATCACATCTGGTTGGACTTGGAGAGTTGATTGCAGTCGTTAAAGAACAGTTTTCTCTTGACGAGCACGTCTTTCGACGAAGTGTTTTCTTTAAAGAGAGGGCAGAGAAGGCCACTTGACTTCTTCATTCTGGAAGATCTAACTTTATGGAGAAAGTTACTACGGAGTTTTCTCTTTGAATTTATGACAATACCGGCGAGTTTTAACAATCAAAAAAAGAATTCATGTGACAATATTGCTGCAATCCATACTCAATACTAATACATAAATGCGTTACGCGAAAATGTGTCTGTCTGTTTGCCGACTAAACCACTAAACCGATCGTGATGAAATTTGGCAACAAGATAGTTTGGCAAGCCGCGTCATGTCTCGGAAGCAATAATTCGAGTGGCGCGGTTTTTGCGAGATGGTGTAGTGTATACAGTCAAGTTTTGAATGTGTTATTATGAATTTGAAAAAATAAGAATGTTGTACGTGTTTTTAAATACCAGTAGTAAAAGTATTTTGATCTTACAATATAGATAGATTTTATTTTTCCTAGAAGATAATTGTAAGAAAAATCCCGAGTAACGCTGAGTAATGAGCTAGTATCTTAATAAAAAATAACATTCATATTTTTAACACCATTTCGAAAACCTACCACTCACTTCCCTTTCGTAAAAGGAATAATAACTTCTTGAATGATTTGAAATTTTGTATTAACACAAGGGAGAGCTTCGTCTGATTTGCGAAAGTACTAAAATCCGTCTAATCTTATCCCAGCGATACTCGTATCTATAGGAGGTCAGATTTCGGGGAAATGAAGGAAGACTCTCAAATGGTGATATTTTTTATGAAATAAAGTATGATTAGAATATCACTTCTGGTGGCTTTTTGTGGAGACAATGTCTTCGAGGACCTCTTAACATCAGTCTATAGTCGGAAAAGCTTAAAACCATATAGTTCGTGTCAATTCAGATAGGCCAGTAACAGAAGGACATAAAAAGAAGTTTAAGGTTGCGTTATATAGGTGTTATTCTAGCTCCAGCATTCGTGTATGGTCAGAGGAACGTAGACAACTTCAATCAGTGTAATCAGCCCCTCGAAACATCTAGGACATGCACACGACAGTGGATATTCGAAATTGCTAGCGGTTAATCGATGTTTATTTTCGACTAAAATCTGTAGAAAATGAAAGATAAATTGTAAGTTGAAATTATGCATTTAGGTCCGTAGTAATACGCACTACTACAAACAGAAATTATCAATCTTCCGTATGGTATTTTCTACTAAAAATATGATAAAGTAAATATACCAGATAATGAATAAAATTAATCCTTTTAATTTTATTGAATTTAACAGTTGTCTTTAAAAATGGCATTCACATTTTTTAAATGTATGTTTGGACATATTTGTATCCCCACCCCTTAGGTATGGTAATTTATTACTGCTCGATGGTTATACATATATATCCTACTGCATCTTCGATTAGGCCATCACTTCATCTTCTCTTCGTTCTTCATATAGTTGTCTCTTTCTGGTAGAGATACACTCAAAACGTTATAGTGGACCATCCTCTTAAGCATTACACACAGCCCTTTGATTTTCAAAACACTACCTGTATTTTTACGTCCATGAAGTATTTTAGCCGAGAAGTGGTGTACTAAACTGTGTCCAGGGATAGTATAGCACGAGATGGGATCTAATTTTACTCTAGGTTTGTTCCACAATTGACTAGGGAGTCGTAGGTTCTTTTCATCAAAATATATATCCTGCTTTTGTTGCGAGGTACAGAGTGGATAATAATTTTATATATATATATATATATA
>NNCF01126298.1:558200-622479 GCA_002313205.1 Laupala kohalensis
ATATATATATATATATATATATATATATATATATATATATATATATATATATATATATTGGTTTCAAAGAGGGTACTAAGGTCATGAATAAATAACATTCACAGGTTAACCTTCTATTAGTCTCTTGAAGATACTTTCTTGTTGGTCATTGTTGTTTTGTCCAGGTTTTCTCCCAAGAACAGGTGTCGAAACACCGCCAAACGATTCTTCCGATTTTGTCAGTCTGACGCCCAGTGCCTGACAATCATGATAAATTTTATCCTCGTCTGCTCGAATCCTCTGTACACTACATGCCCTTTTGGAAGTCAATATGCGTATTGGTTTTCAAATTCACAAATTCGTTTAATTAATTAATTTTATAGCGTTATATTAATATTTACCCTTAGTAGGTGCGAGAATTTTTGGTACAATGTTTTACTCTCGAAATTTTTATATGTTCACTATATTTTTATCATTATTGTTTCTTATGAGTCATTTTCACCTTCAGCTTCGAGCGTGAATATATGCAGCTCTCGGCGTATATCTCCGAAGAAAATATTCGAAGCGTTGAGAATTGTCTGAATACATGATTTAGAGAAATTTAGAGAATTATGTCAAGTTTCGTTTTACATAACATCTCAAAATCTTCCGATGATTAATGAACAACTATACTGAATTATGTGTTTGATGCCATCATCATAAGACCGAAACGGATAATGGTGTTTTTACTACAAAAATTTCTGATTTCACTTAAATCTTATCCGATTCCATTAAACCAGGAAGAATATTGATTGTAACCGCTGAATAGGCAAATCCCTCTTTAGTCTACGGGCTAACATTAATATAGGATGAATAATGGATAAAAATCATGGCTTTGTATAGCTTAGGGATTCGATTACCGCAATATATTCCTATGCTCAACGCTATGATCCATATTAATGTCAATTTTTCCATTTCAAATAATAATCACTATTGAATATAGTTCTTTGCGTACCATGAAAGATCTCAATGATATTAAGTGGCACTGTCACGTTCAAAATATTTTCAATTAAATTTAGATCCACCGTAAGCATAATTTTTCGAAATATTTATCTCTAATTTCAAAGTTCAACATTTTTATCACTGTTTGTTGATACACACAGTTCTCCGTCAGACTGTTGAATGCAGTAGCTCTGAGCATGTCATGCCGCCGCGCAACTCGCGCGCTACCCGCATGCTTACCTCGCTTGCGCCGGTGAAGGAGGCATGCTCCGTGCGCATGCGCCGTGCACTCGCTGGTCATCGTTCTTTTCGATCGTCGGCCGCTCACATGCACTTCGGTGTCACGTACGCCATGCATGCTTCAAGGCAGGTGTTCGTGCGGGTCTGCAGTGGTGTATGTTTGGGTGTCACGGTGATGTCGCGGTTTGCATCTAATCATTTGGGCGCTAGATGACACTAGTGATGCAACATGCCAATCATGCAATTGACTAACGCATTTGCGTATTCTAAAAGACTAGACTAAAAAAAGTTTCCAAACACTATTTAACACTAACTTCAAAGTGTCTACCATCAATTTATTCAACGACACAATCTAATAATCACTAATTATTAAGAAAAACTACCCTGTAAACGTAATGGTTTTTTATGCATTTCTTACTTACACAAGTAAATGTTACATATATTATCCCCTAAAATTAAATAGAAAATTATTTTAAATCTAAATTTGAAAGTAACCTCTTACGTATTTTTTTCTATTATTATTGTTAGCTCAAATGAGTGAATATCAATATGAAATTTGCGAACTACGCAAATTAATCCGTATACTGAGAATATCGCAGGAGCTACGCGGCAAGAATTTTAAAAGATGCTTCGTATTTCACTAGTACCTTCGAAAGGCAAGTTGACGTCTTTCTATCAATTAAAGCGGATGTTTAATTAAAACCAAGGGAAGGCTTTATTTGATTTCAATCATCCGCTTGGTTTAGAAGGATTTTCTTTTTTTGAGAAGAATCACAGAGATATCGGTTTTCTTTAGATCACGATTAATTGTTGTATTTGATGAGATCGTTCCCAAAATCTTTAATGAACTTTTCTGTGGTTTCAGTGTTTCTCAATTACTGTCTATTTCCTTGACCAGTGTGATTTGTAACTTATGATTCAACATAGCGTATTATCCTACCATAACCAAAACCACATGACCCCGGCGAATTTTTCACTTCGGAAAATATACTCATGAACAATTGAATAATAGATTGCTGTGTCAGAGAAAAAAAAACATGCTCATGTCGCAACGACGAATAGATTAGTTTGACGTGGTACAAGAATAGGATTGTACCAGATCTTGTACAGTTGGACCTCTGGATCTGCGCTCAGGCAGCTGCACACCTACTCACAAAAATTCCCCTCCTGTGTCATAAAAATATTTGCCCCATCACTCAAAGACTAGCAGTCAAAGTCCTGCGCACAAATCCGGCGGCCGCTTTGTACTGGCGGTGACAGTCGAGTGCAATATGGCCAAGGAGCATGAAATCAACGCAATTGTTCACGTCCATATTATATTTACCCGAAGCATAAGTCATCTCCGATGTCGTGTAGGCACTGTTTTTTGTTGTTTTTTTTGCGTGCCAACAAATTACTTGCCTATTCAAAACTAGACAACAACAATAGCTAACAACACCACATTGTGAAGAACCATCACTAAAATTAGATAAACATGATGTACTTCATATTTTTTAATACGCTTTCGAAATATTTATGTGTAGTTTCCATATTAAGTATCACAAATGTTGCACCATTTGATTTACCCACCTCCTTAAACACGACATATATTTCTTCAAAAAGCAACTTGTCGAAATTTGCATTGAGGCATTTTACCGGTCACTCGTCAACATTATTGAGTTTTGCCGTGAAGTAGAATCTGAAAGAGGTAGAATGTCCTAAGAAATAAAACTTTGAACATTTTTAATGTGAAAATTTTGTTAGTAAATTTACATATTAAATATGAAAATTTTGTTAGAACTTCTTATATTAAATATATTATCGTAAGTACACTAACAACTGTGTTGGGATACACAAAAGATTCATTCATCAGTATCAGATCAGTTGCTTAATAATAGCATATTTGGGTGAGTTATTTTCAATACGCTTTTTAAAAAAAATGGATTATGATTCGATGCTTGATTTAAATTTTCCCTTAGATGAAAGAATTTCGATAAAAAACTGGACGAAAAATTGAATTAATGAAACGAAAAGGAGGTCTCAAATTATTTTGGATAAAATATAGCACAAAACATTATTTATATTACAGATGAGAATGCAGTGTATATCTTAAATCAAAGTAACGTTAAGACGACAGAGAGAAAGGTGACAAATGGTATCGGAAAATACTAAGAAATACCAAAATACTCGGATACCATTATCACAATGAAAGCTCCTCTATACCTTTCAAAACTGTCATAGCCAATCTTCTTCAACTCTGATATTAAATGCAAGATTACGTTCCAAGAACTTAAGTGCGCCAGAAATTAAGCCAGTTTCATACCTCTGACATATGGAACTGATCCCATACATGACACGCGATCAATGCAATTCACCTTTGATTCTTGAAATGAGATGTTACAATAAACAGATATTCGGTATTTACTTACTTATATACATCTTACATTAGCATAACTCTTCGACCATTCCTGCAGTCAACAAACAATTAAGTTTGAAGATCTGAAAGTGAGTGGTACGTTAATTGTGCACTAATCTATAATAAGCAGTGCTCTAATATAGCACCTAAAGCGTTCGGATGGGAAGCATGTATGATGTGCTCGGGTTGTCTTAAATTACCATGGGTGTGCAAGCGAAAGCGACAAGTGACCAAATGTAAAGCGTTCTTGCAACACAGGTGGTTTAGGATTTTACTTAGGCTCACATATGTACCGGTTTTTGTTTTAGAATATGTAAATAATTGTTATACAACTGTCACCTGCTTCAAAATAATAATTAGATGTCAATTCTTAATTAGTTTGAGTAATTAAAAGTACATAAAAATCGACATGCTTCAGGTGTAAAATTCATTTTTTTGACAGATTTTTAATGTGCGTAGTATTAATTTTTCATTTATAAATATTTTCCGAATTCTTAGTAATGATTTAATCGTCTGTACAAACCAGTACTAATCGTAGTACTTTTATTGTGAAGATGCAACATTCGATTACATTTAAACTCTTTAATATTACCATATAGAATAGAACATTTTTTTGTCTGCTTCGTTTCGTATATTGTTAATGAATTGGGTAGTATGTAGGAAGAGCACCCAACCCATCATGGGAGGAAAATGATAACGGAGAATAGAGATTATATCAATTTCGACGTAAATCGTTACTCCCAACAGTCTCGCTATGAGCTTAGATGTGAGGACAAAATAACTTCGGTAGTTAGAGATAAATGAGAGCAGAAATGATTGAGTAACGACGCGAAAGAACTAGAGATAGTAAAGAAGTGATGTGGGCAGGGAAGGGAGAGAAAAGATCGTGTACTTTGAGACACCTCTGAAAACGAAACTTGGAAAGTGAAATAAATTTCTCTCGAAGAAATACCGATGAAGTATCATTTTAAAATTTCAGTATTATGGTAACTTTCGATTAAGTTTTATTCATATTTCATTCTAATTATTGCCCCAATACAAATATGTTTGATATGACAGAAGAGTCTAATTAAAAGACCGATAGAAAGCTTTGAAGATTTACTTTGCCTAGGAATATCGAGAATCAAGCCTTATGTAAATTACACGTGTCTTCGGCAAGGCATTAATTAAAGAAGACTTAACTTCTAACGTTAGTTCAACGTAATGATGTTAAAGGTGAAGGAACATCGAAGAATGAAAGGATTAATGACGTGAAATAATAACTTATTAAGTGATACATGAAGTATGCTGTAAGTACAAATTCAAAGCTAGGGATGGGGGATGAAACCTACTGAATGAATGCGTTAGAAGAAATAATGTGTGCCAGGATTGCTGAAAAGTTTGGAAGAGCAGTGTTTTTCAACCTTCCTAACTGCGTACTTCGGAAGTGGTCTTCTTAATAAAATACAATTTACTCATTAAGAGTTACTAGTTTACTTCAAAAAAAAATAAGTATAGTATACAAGAATGTATAATTAATCATAATATCGTGACAGAACATGTTCACAAAGAATAATTTTCTACAAATTATTTGTCACTGGCCCAAATTTAACTTTTATTAGTATTTTTGTTAGATTTGATTTTTTAGTTTAAGTTTGCCATCAATTTTTACATTTTTTTCAACTATATTTTTCACTTGTTGGAAATCTCGATTTGACTTGTGACGTTTATGACACAAAATTTTTAAGTTTACGCAGGTTTTCTGAAAACTCATTATATCTACTGAAAATTTTCACAACCAGGAGTCACAAAATTTAATTCAAAAATTTTTTTTGAGAAAATTATTTTTGTATTCGCACGAAAACAAATCTCACGAGGTTCGTCATAAAAAGCGCTAGGTTTCGATACCGCTCCGCAACCGGGAGGTTGAAGAACTCTGAAGTAGAGAAAGAAGGAAACGTATAATTCAATGTCCCACCACCGATGGATGCGCACCTAACTCACCGCGATCGTTGAGGTACACCCGCATGGCTGAGGAGAGCTTGTAGAGCGCGGCACACATCTCGCGTAGCTCTCCCGACGCCACCATCAGGTTTTCGGGGTCGCAAGGATGAGGCGCTGCTGCGGCTCCGGGAGCGGTTGCACCCAGCATCAACAGCGCACAAACAGCGGCGGCCACGACGACAGCGAGACTTGCGTTGGGCTGCATCCTGTCGGTCACAGAACAGCGCATTCTCTTCAATGTCTAATAGTACTGTCACCCCACGAGAAAAACGGGAAAGGATATCTGTACCGCGCAGCTTGGCGGGGAGACCTCTAGGTATACTAATAATCTGCGTTTCGTCTCGAAGAACAGAAAATTGTCCCAGATGTGTAACGCATTTAAAGAATTTATAACAGGATATGGGAATTTAGGAGTTATCTTCAAAGAATAGAAAAATTGAGAATTAGGTATTCCAGAAAGGTGGGACAGAGAGAGAGTGTTGATTTCATAAAAAGTTGCAAAAAGTGGTATCTTCCATCAATTTTTTATAAAGATGGAACTATAAGGGATTTATTTTCGGAATAAATAAATCATTAGAATATTAGAACTTAAAAAGAGATATATGTGATTACAAGGATATTTGTTAAAGACAATGACACCTTTTGGTGCTAAATAAATAAAACAAAAAATGTCTCCTACGTTATTTTGATGGGTAATTACGTATTGAGTCTCAGTTGCTAAGCGTGAGTACCTATAGTGTGTCCAATAACTACTGTTACAACTTGAAAGATCAAAAGGTAGGGAATAGATGACGGAGCTTCACAGGTCAGTGTTGCAACATATTTCGTGGTATTGCATCACATTGCGTGATAAATTTCAGCTGACAATTTTTTTTCAAAATGTTTGTTTTTGAGTGGGGTGGTGGTCATTTTTTAATAAGGCGTCATCGTAGGGGTCAGGTTAGGCAACATGCATCATGTGCTATCCTGACTGAGTCAGACATTCCGGGAGTTCGAAACTCGCACCGGACTTTTGCGATCGTTGATAATCTCGACCGGACGTTTGAAGCCCCACTGGATGTTTCCAATAGTTGATAAACTTCCTTCTCGACCAGAAGGTAGTGAGAGGGGTGGTGATCCAGTTCTTATCTCGACCCGATGATTAAAACAGCAACTTTCTGTTATTAGTTAGACCGGAAGTTAAATACCCCCATCGACTGGAAGTTGGAAACACCTATAGATACTCTATTCTTGACATCGCAACGAGCATGTACTCTTATTCACGTGACCCAGTCTACATGCGCTGATGACTCACAACTAGGAACTGCTTGACAAAACAACATCCTATCACATTTTTTTGGTCAAATAATTTATAACGTTTGAAATCTTGACCAAATTAGTATTAAATGAGTCCAAATTTATACAAATATGACTAATATTAATTCTAATAATATTGTGTAAAAATTAATAAATTGAATGACATTCTTTCGACAGGTGATATGATACTTTATTACGTAGTTTACAAATGCAATATTGGTATTATGTTAATTTTAATAGGAATTGTACCTTAATTTCAAATATAACATTATTTAACTAAAAAAATAAAAAAGTGAAATGTTGATGTTTTGACGAGCAGTGATTGGTAGTGAGTTATGAACAGAATGTAGGCCGGGCCGCGTTCTAGTGTAACTGCATGTGTTTGTTGATCTTTCACGTCGCAGTAGCCACTCGATACACTATAAATACTATTTTACTAATTACATATGCGTATGCGTGCGAGCTGGATGGCTTGAGAATTCTTGTATAATCTTCACTACGGACAAGTGATACAACTTAATCAGAAAAAAATTGAATTTTCTACGCTTTGAAGTGCATGTTTTCGAAAATAATTATTTCGGTTGAGAGTATAATAAACCCGGCGGTGTAACTTGAAATGCTTTCTTCCCTAAGACCCCGTTCCCTTGGGAGAAAAATAGAGAAACTCACTCGGAGCTAGGTCTGGTATAAGTGGTATAAGTCCAGATACAAAGTTCCTCCCGACAACCCAATCCTCGGGTGGTTTGCGGAAAAGCTGGGTAAAATTGAAGTACAGGAAAATTTTATCATGCCCTTTCAACATTAATATCATCTTTTATTTTAGTAAAATAATTGATAAACTTGTGTCAAATAAAATACTGTTTCAAAATATTTTAATTTCTGACTGGGTCAACAAGTAGCCGATGCGATGGTAGTTAAATATTCGAAGTACAGATCTTTGATACATGCTATTATTGCACGAGTGTGGTCGATCGATGTGTTATTTTGTGTGTGATATGTGTTATTTTGAAACAACGTGCCATTTGTAAAACGGCATTCCGTTTTAATCTTAATTGAAAAAAACTAATTACATTTTTTTTCTTTTTCCTCACAGGTGTTTATTATTTGTTTTCTACTTCTTTAAACGTTCAATAAAGGAAAAAAATTACAGCGAGACAATATTCTTTCTTTAGTACAATGAAACAGAATTCTACAAATCACCAAGAACAGGGATTTTATATTTGATACACTCGGTAGATCAAAGGTATCTTACTTCCGTGTTCTTGTTTATTTTTTAAGAAAGAATCCAAATATTCGCAACATATGTAGATGTTTAATTGAATTGGGTGAAAATTTACTGTGTTATCTATTTAATGTTAGAAAAATATAAACACTAATATTTCCCATGTATTTTTGAATGAATGTGGGCGAAAAAAAGTAATTCAATTGTGAATCTAGTTAAATTGGATACGCGAGTAATGCATATGTCTCTGGGAACATCCTTTAGAAATGTGTATGAATGAAGTAGTAGTATAAAAGCCCGATTTCACACCCTGGAGCTATTGCGTTTAATATGCAGTGCATCGTCACGGCTTGAAAGCACGGATGGTGAAGGCAGAGTCGGTTGGTAATGGTGGTGACGAAGGCTCGTGGCAATGCAGGAAGAGAAGAAGGCGGAATGTCCCACGAGGGCGTCTGACAGCTTACATGACAGCTTCCGTCGTCCCTCTCTTAAAGGTTTCTGTCCCAGGGAGGAGTGAGGCTTGGAGAAGCAGGACCCTCCAGTCCCAACCTCTACGACCAAAGCGGAAAATTGGAGGCCACCACCTCCTTCACTTCATAGCAGCCACTTCCACAATATCAAGCTCTAAGATTGTTGCTTTGACTTTCTTTACTCGTGCACCAATGGATATCCTGTTCTCTTTTAATTCAGTTTCGTCGTCGCTAAGTGATTAACTTATATCAACATTTTCCCACGCCTCAAATTGTCAACCACTAAAGAAACATTGGTGTTTCCGATTTTTTTTGTTAAAAGGTTTTTGATAAATTTTGAATCTCTTATTTATAAATCTCCGTATTTATTTTAGAAACACATCTTTATAAACAATTTTTAGAACCAAACGCTTTTAATAACATTTTCCGCCTTGTTTTTTTAATCTAAATTACAATTTTTGGAATGAAATCATGAAATGTATTTTGTGTTATGTTCAATGAAATCAACTTCGTTTAATTAATACAATAGAAGTGATACGTCTCCAACCATGAGTTTGGACAACCTGCATCACAGAATTGTATATGTGAGAAAATGTGCAGTATATAACTTGCTCGTTGANTCACAGAATTGTATATGTGAGAAAATGTGCAGTATATAACTTGCTCGTTGACGTATGTACCATCTGTGTGTAAATCTTGTGCAGTATTGGGACATCGATGTGGGGAATATTGTTTCTACGTGTACACCAACAAATAATTTTATTATATCTAACTCCTTTTCGTTTGAAAAGGTGGGAGATGGAGAATAATATGTTGCATGTTATCTATTTGGCAGGGGAGTTACAAGGGTGCCGAATGCCCTTGCACATCCTCGAGGTGGATGATACATGAATGGCATGATGATGAGTGAATGTTGTGCTGGAATGATAGGCAGGGGAAACGGGAGTATCCCGAGAAATCCAGCCGCGAACCCCGCTTCATCCACCATCGTGAATTCTACACGGATTAGACAGGGTTTGAATCACCGTCACCAGAGGTAGAAGGCGAGTACGCTAGGCACTCCGCCAATGATCGCCCCTACTAAAATTCTTGTGGAAGTCAGGAAACAACCGTGTCGAGACCACTTCATACCACAGATTATAGATTATAGAATGTAACATAATCTGTGCTTCAAACTCCCATTGTTTCGTTTCTTCCCAAATTGGTAGTGGCAGTGTATTCACCTGTAAAGGGATTTAACTGTTACTTTTAACAATACGTTAAAACTAGAAGCATTACTTTTAACTATGCTCAGTTTATGTTTCTTGTTTTCGAAAGAAGTACCCATTTATTTATAAAAATATGCTCATTCTTTGCATCTCACGCCATTATAAAATATTTCATTACTCTCTCGATTTTTCAACTTCTCTCAAGATCATATACATGTCTTCGTATATCATACAACGCTTCTGTGAAACTGAACGACACTTCCAAGACTCCGACATCGTTATACATTCTCCCAAGTATTTCTCCTCCTATTTCATGAGTATCTCTTTCATTCGCCTTTTTAAAAAAATCAAACGCGCGGAGTCGAGAATGTGATCACGTTGCATGAGAACATAGCCTTTGAAGTTACTCCGTCCACAGATATTGTTTCTCGTAGCATTATCATTACCATACACCAAATATTCTTCCTCTCAAACACTTTTATTCATTCTTATGCTTTTCGGAGGCTTATCATCTATATGGGGAGCTTATGGAAGTGTTAATTGCATCGTGTGACAAAGTGAGAGAATTTACGTTGATGAACAATTTTAGCAAGTTTCAACAAAAATCAAAAATAGTGTTCCCTCGTATTGATCGAATGCATAATGTAGCTTATTACATTTTACTAAAAAATTATTGTTTTTTAAAATATGTGAAAGACTAAAAAGGAAACTTTGAACTATAAGAACATCCACTCACGAGTGAACTGTACATTTTTATACAACGTTAGTAAGTTATATTTGTCAATGAAACTGATGGTGCTACAAAATATGTCATGAGACAATTTTTTTGAAAATGTTTAAATTTTTACAGGAGATTTAAATAGTATTCAGTTTTTATAATATTGAAAGAACATAGTTCAGTTCAATAATATTTTGTGCGATACACGATTATAACACAACTGAAACATTAAAACTGGTATGTGTGAATTATCTGAGATCTAAATTACGTTGATTTGTCAAAAAAATAAGAGAAATATTAGAATACGTATCATTTAGTGAAGAAGTGAAATGAATGTGTATTACAATAAATAAAGTAAATGCAAAGTGTTTGACAGAAAAAAATTGACAGTTGATAAATATTTTTAAGTTTCTATAATAAAAAAAATACTATTGATTAAGAATTCCAAGGTGTAAACAATGTCCTTTCCCGTTTATCTGTTCAATTATAAAAAACCAAATCACCATTACTAAAATAATTTAACAAAAAGTGAATTTATGTATCACACGAGAAATTATACGCGTACTTTTTTCGGTGAAGATGGTTCGACTTTAAAGTTCAGCTCATTGGAAGCATTTCGTTTTGGTAATTCAAACACAGAACAATTGTCATCTTTCATTTGAATGTGTACTTTTAGGCACATTGATAAATTCAACAACCAAAACAGAATTTTGGATACAATGTGGTTTATCATGACAAATGGCTACAAGAGAAACGTTAGTGCGAAGATGTTAGATATATAACAAGATTTTTTTTTTCATTTCGCAAAAATTATTCACTCTATTTTTGTAACTGACCGCCAAACTTGTGCTTGTTAGTATACACGTTCGGATTTTATTTGTGCTCTTTTATATATCATCTGCACAATTTAGGAAGCTCTCATTTATTTTACTCCTCGCGAATCCGTCTTAAGAAATGGGACTTCAGTCTCCTTACGACAGTATTACGTAGGAAGAGTAGTTAATGACCAGTGAAAGACTTGAGGATCGTTATTTCATACTTATGATAATCAAACTTCGTACTATTTTATAAAAGAAATGTGAAATTTTATGAAACGTAAACGTAAAACCTGCAGCACCCTCAACCAAACGAACAACGCATATATTTGAAGGGAAACTAAAGACCATTTTTAATATAAACTAGATCATTCAAAAAATATTGTTGAACTAGCACTAAATTAGTATTGTGTATATATAGCCAACTGTCTGAATTTTTCCGGTTTTCTCGTCGTGCTTAAACGAGATAAAAAGAAAACATATTACGATTTATTTTTGGCCAGAATCTCCTTATTTTCAATCTCTTTCATTTATTATTCATGCGTGGTTTGATCCACAAGCTTTTTCTTTGATAATAAATGTTCTACCAGTTTTTATAGTTAAAGGTTATTTTAAACTCAAAGTATTTAAGTTATTTTAAATATTTCAAAGAGAAAGTCTGACCTTATGAACAGATAGAACACTAGTGTCGACAAGAAAACTTGGTTATCTTTAAGACATACAGCTTTCCTTCCCGACCCGTCTACTAGCTATGACATACATTTTCAAAAGATATCAATAGACATTCAAGGAATAATAAAGTGAACAATGGACAATGAATAATAACGGAACATTGATATGTGAAGATGTTCGTTCATTGGGGATAGTTTTGATTTGATTCTCAGAGTAAACATTATCGATGTAAATGTGTTGCAGTGAACCTCGTAGTTAATGACCTAAAAGGTAGGAGAAATATATTTTCTGTACTGGTTGTTGTAATGGAAATGATGAAGTTATTTGTTACGAACCAGAAGTATTGAACTTTTATTCTAATGTAGTTCACAGTTAGAGGAAAGCCATAAGTCGATACTAAACATTAGTCCGACGCCAGACCTACTTTTCCGTCTTGTCTCGTCCACATTTCTCGACAGCATTGCGAGCCAAGCGAATACCAATACTGACCTCCAGAATATCCCTAATCATGACCGTCAGAAAACTTTCTCTCCTTTAGCTACCTACCTCCTTATCTCTTGATATCTTATTCACTTTCTTTGCTCTTTTTGTTGGCTCATTGACTTCGGATTCATTTTCATAAAGACTTTCTGTTTCTCGTTCGGTTTTTTTTTCGGAGAAGTTGAATCCGATTAGAAGAATTTTAATATTGAGAAAGCTTCATCTCCCATACCACGTTCGATTTTTCAATATTCCTAGTTAGGAGGGCGTATAAACCCTTAATATATGAGATGAATTTCAGCCTTAACTACTTAGTATCTGTTGACTGTTTGTGCCTCAACGATCCATGCAAGAGTTCTTTACTTTGTGACGAAGAAATATTTAGGGGGGAATGAGATCTAGTTAGGAAAAGTGAAACGAAGGAGCATTTCTGATGCTTGAAATCTTAGACTGGCGTTCACAGTGGGTGCTAAACACATGAAGAAAGTAACAGAATTTACTGGAGAAATAATAAAATTGAAAAGTTCGAAAGTCGATTCTTTTATTTTTAAATTGGGGCTTTAGGGCTCACCAATATCAAGGTGATTAGAACCCTTGAGTCGATTCTAATAGTATCCTTTGAGGGTTAAAATTTCACTATCGTCACAATGTTACCCTCACTCTCTGAATAATGATACATAAAATACATTAGCAATACAATCCAGTATTTAAACATATTTTTTAACATTATTTTAAACATTTTTAACTATATTTCTACTACAATTAACGTCCATTATACAATCAAATGAAATAAATAATTCAAGACTTTAATGGACGAGTTATTAAATCTCCAAATATATACTGTTCGTCCTTTTAAGGTCGTGTCTTCAATTATTTTTTTAATTTAATTACAATATATACTTGAGTTCTGTCTTCTGTGATACTCTTACTGTAGATTCTACCGACACCCATTGGGAAATGAAAGAGCGTAGATCAGCCAGAGACTAGTTAGGTTTATTTAAGATATGAAACCATCTTGATTAATTAAGTTTGGTAGAAAGATACGGGAAAGTAACCATGATAGCGGGAATGTTCGGGGAGGAGCAACCGATCCCTTCCCGAAAATGTTTACAAGTTATAAAAATACATTATCTGAATAAAATATTGTTAAATTATCATTATTCAGGGAGTGTCAAGGACGAGGAATTATATATTTGTTATTTTAACTGCTTGTATTATTATACTAGGGGACTGGGCAAGCTCGCTTTTAGTCAATATATTTTCAAGTAATTTTTTTATGAGTGAATACTTATTTATATATTAATATTACTAAATTTGATTAGGATATGTTCATTTATTCTCATTATTCAGTGTTCCCTGCACAGATGAAATATTGAAAGTACAGGGACACAATAAGCAAATAATAATCTTCCAAGCACAGGTGAAACAGTAATAACTCGTGGAGGGATTACAACGCTAGTCATTCTTCCAAGTGACAACATAATACTCCTGGCTGTCAGCAAGCGGTAGAATATTTTATGGACCGACTTGCAGTTCTAAACACTGAGATTTTCGAAATCGAATTGGCGGCGTTCGCTTGAAGCACCGACCGAACGCTTCGAAATGAATTGCTGCCGCCCATCCATAATACTGAAAATTGCTTGAAGACGTCACCGTCCTTCTCCCCCAACCTCAGAAGCTGCTTCATTGAGGTTGACGAAAATATTGCCTTGAGAAGGACGAGCGAAGGGAAACCGGGACAATGCGGCGTTCGTTGTAAGGTTGTCAAAACCGTGAGATCGATTTCACACACACAAAAAAAAATTGCAAAACGAATGTTCGCAAGATTGACACAGGCCATTCGATTCGTCATACTAAAAATCCTCTATATATCAAGTATCGGCAAAATCCTACCATAAGTTAACGAGATAGCCGATGTTAACAATTATTGCTCGTATAATATGAGTAAGATAAAAATTAAATTAAAGATATCACTGTGGTAGTGAGCTGTATCGATAAACGTATTTAAAGAAAATCTTATCTAAAGAAATGTGAAGGATTTATAAATCCTGTTAACAAAATACATTTCAAGTGTGGCAATTCCGACGTAGTATTTGAAATATAGAGAATGAAAAAAAAAACCTATACATGGGTCCAGCTGTTTACCGGATAATTGAATTTCGCGATAAACCTGATAATGTGACAAATACACTTGAAAACATTATAGGTACAATGTAAACCAACTCTATGAAAATATTCACAAAAATGTTTTAACCAAAAAAATATTTACAAAACACAATATTTAAAAAAAATTTAACAAAAAAAAAATTTACAAAACACAGTATCAAAAAACCAACAAACATAGGTGAGTCATGTACGGATTCATCTCTCGTTCATCGCTTCTAAAATTTATGGGTCAATGCCATATTTAATTTAGTACGACCAACCACAATATTTAATCCAAAGAGCAGGATATTGTATTCAATGAAACGTGTTTTTCGCATTAAAGGTTCCATGGAAAACACAACACTTAAACCATTTCTTGAACTCGCTAGGCTCTTGCCTAGTTAGGGCATCTATTGAAATAATAAATCTCGAATTCAGTGTTATTTAATAGTTACGATTTATCATCTATACTTTGCGGATAATCTATAGTTTAATAATAATTCGTACTTGTGAAATTATTTTCTTGTGCTTTTTAGTAGATACAAATTTGTTGGTATTATGTTAATATTATAATACGTACCGAACTATTTTTATTTTCAGGAGTATGTTGAAATGTTAAATCCGCCTTTGCATTAGGGCCCTTGATCGGAATTGATGGGATGGTCCCTTGCTTGCTTCCGATAAGTAAATTAGTTTATTGTCCTCCACGTGGTCAGGACCCAGTGGACGCAGTTTGTAACAGCTTTAAAACAATAAATTTATTTATCTATAACTGTAGAGAAAATAATTGTTAATAAACAATATATTTTGAAAATCAACAGGATCCAGATTTGTTTAAATGATCGCAGTGTAAACTTTCAATTGTTCTCGCCGTGCTGTTGACCAGTCAAGTCATTTTCATGACGAAACTTTCAACGATGGCGATTGTGATCCTAAGAAGAAGGTAACGAAGGTGAGAGGGTGGCGTGGAGACGGATAAGGGAAGGAGAAGTACCCCTGGTGAATGAAGCGAGAGACGAAACGCTCTAATGAAGTCCCGTGAGTGTGTCCGCCCTTATGGACTCATCCATCCACCCTCTGCCCGCATCCCCATCCCCTGGTATCGTCAATAGCAGCAGCAGCAGCAGCAGCGGCAGCGTCTCGAAGCTCTCACTCAGGTAATACTGGCATAAGCTGCGTAAGCTCGTGGTGCCGCCGCCACCGCTGCCAATATGTCTTCCTGCAATGTTGTATCACAGTTGCCGACGCGCGCGAAAGCTATGGATTACGATATCAATAGATGAGACTTACGAGGGAAAGATTGAAGATAAGGAGGATAATATTCCACAATATAAAGAAAGATTAAGAAATTGATTAATAGTGAATTTCAAACATCGCAGTGTATAACTTATCTGTGTGAAATTGCTCTTTTTATTAAAAGTAATTTATTTATAATTGTTAAAATTTTTGTACACTCGGATTCTATATACAGATTCTCTTAGCTCTCGCCTAGGGGCGGCGGTCTATTTAAATAATTGATCTCGAATTTAAAGTTATAGATTTATAAAGAATATTTTCCGAATAATCCATAGTTTGTAATAATATGTAATCATGAAATAATGTTTTTGCGTTTTATTAATATAAATTAGTTGGCATTCTGTTAATGTTATGTCACGTAGCGTACTATTTTAAACCTTATCTTAGTCGTGTGCTGAAATGTTCATTCCTGTCTTAGGACCCTCTATCGGAATTGATGGGATGATCCCTTGCTCGCTTCCGGAGAGCAAGTTAGTTTATTGTTCTCCACGTGGTCAGAACCCAGTGGACGCAGTTTGTAACTATGCTTACTATGTTATTGTTTTATGACAATTTATTTCTTTATTTATTTATTGTGTTTCAAATGTTACAAAACTAATGTCTCGACAGGAAATTGTATTCATGGTAAATTGTTAACCTAGTAATGAATAAAGTAAAGTTTGAACTCTATATAAAAGAAATTGACGTTTGAATGAGACTTGATAAATAAATAAAACATTGTTCATAGTACAACGAAAACATTGTTCATAGTACTGAAAATGGTAGTTAAACTACATTAAATTGTTAGGGAATTTCTGTGAAAGCATTTCTTGGAATAAAAAATACGTAATTGAGTAACAATTTTTATCGTACATGACAGCCGTGGAACAAAAGCCTTAATTTAGGTAAGTTTTATTGAAATCTATATTTATGACAATACTTAGGGGATGTATTTTTTAAATCCATGTTCGCGCAATGCTTGTCTCTGTAACATACAAAATGTAAATAAACTTCAAACAATCATATAATTTAGAAACAAAGAAGCCATTGTTTTCATTGTATTATTTGGTTTTTTATAACTAGGAAAGAAAACAATTGATGAAGGTTAAAGAATGTCATACTCTCATCACCCACGATAAATCATATAATTTAAATAAAAATGTTTCAAATTGAAACCAACTTTCTATAATTGAAATACACAATGAGTCTGTTTCCTTTCCTTTTTTTCTGGCACATGTAGATTAGGTATGAACTGGATAAAAACACATTTCCTGCAAATTGTAAACAAACTTGCAATAATTTTTTTAATCCAATAAAATATTGCACTATTTTTTACATCCAATATATGCTTGAAGCTTCTGTTATGAGGTTCCTCTCAAGTATTCTCTTTAAAAATAGTGAAAGTCATTACTTAGAACTACGAAAAATTTATTAGCAAAAGAGAATCTTCAAATTTTTACCTTAAAATTTGGAATATCCTAGTTGAGCACCCACTTTTATCGTGTCATTTTTGCCATTGATATGAAATCTTTGGAACGAAAAATATTCAAACGAAAGTAAAGAAAAGAACTTTTTCGCAGAGGATTAGACAGCAATGAAATGGAAGAATTGGAGAAGTAGAAGACCATGGAGTTGAGATAGAAATAATTAGTCACGATATAATTGAAAGGGAGCTATCTTGTGTTAAGAAAGGCAATTGAAATATAAATGAAGCATAGAAAACGAGAATCATATCCACTTCAAAAGATCAAGTAAATGAAGAGACGCTTAATTCTTTGGGTGATTGATTTCTTTCTCTGACTTAGGAAACTACTTCTCTTACTCTTTACAACATTGGATGTAATCACAGAAATTATGCTAAATTTTATCGTGGGCTGCTTTAAGTCTTGCTAAACAGGATAGGTCAGAATGAATTATCTGGTATGATTTATGAAGTAAATTCACTCTGTTTGTGAAAGAAGTATGTGGGCTGGACTCACAATAAGCCACCGTTAATATTCACAATCATATAGTCTGTTCACTGGCCTTTCGTAGGGAAGAGTTTTTTCAACAAATGTGTCTCATCTCATTGAAAATAATGTTTTATCACAATTAACACCCCAGTCGTAGTGATAACTTTCGGTCAGGTGAAAATGGTGACGAATCGGGAATCAAATCCGGGACTCCTGCTTTGATCGCAGGGGTGTTAACCACTACACCACCCGTTCACCTTCGACCACTGTACACCATTTCCACCCAGACCTTCAGTTGTACAGTTGTGGAAGGCGAACACCCCTGTAGTGGTGTAATTGTTAACACCCCTGCGATCAGAGCATGATTCCCGGGTTTGATTCCCGGCTTGTCGCCATTTACAACTGACAGAAAGTTATCACATATCTTCACCACGTGCAGAGTACATGGAAGAAATATATGCACCCTAGTCTCAGAGCAACAGTTAGATAGGTGCAACAGTTTCGTTCCACTGCATCTTGCCTTAAGAGAAGAATTGGACGTCCAAGGACACAACTGACCGGTGCGTTATAGGAAGAGGGACACCGAACAATCATCCGATGTCCTTGCTGTGTCGATATCCAGAATGCCTTGGCGCTACAAACCTTCTTCTTTGCTGCGCATCATACATGCTAACCTGCAATTCCACGCGTATTTTTCCATCCACACGAGATGCAGGGCGACCAACAAGTGACAGAACATGGCAATTTTATCTTAAGACCTTTGTAACGGATTTCCTTAGAGACCCACACATTCTCCGCAATCTCATCTCGGATGAAACGTTCTTCCAACTATCTGGGTATATCGATGAGCCAAACATCCGGTACTTGTCACCTAATAACCCTGACGAGGTGGATGAGAAATCAGTTCGAAGTTATTTTGTCAGTACCCTAGGGAATGCAAAACTACACTGTAGTCTCCTCTTTGACGAATGGTGGAATACACCCAACAAAATTTGAGGACAAAAAGGCTACTCTTTTCCTATGAAATCACGGTGAAGTTAGATAAATTTCTTCTTTCATGACTATATCCTACTATTCATACAGCCCAACTCTAGATGTAAAGTTCTACCAGGAGCTGTGCGGTAATTCACAATGGGTTCTGTCTCGACACAAGAATGAGATAACGAAGCCACTGTCTCACTCCGGCCACTTTTACCCCGAAAGAGATCGATACTCACTTTACAGGAGGTTGAGTTGGCTTAGTCCTTGATGTAAATAAGGTAATAAAAAGAAAGAAAATGAGGATCCTGGCTGGACTGGAATGAATTTAAAACAATAATTCTGTTTCGTAATGATTTTCTTAAATATTTAATTTCAAAAGAAAACGTATAAGAACGACAAAATATGTATTCATATATGAAGAAAGTTATTTCGTTAATACAGCGTTGAACGACATTTGTACTAAAAATACTTCTGAACGTTGCGTCAATACGCTGTCTTCGTTGACGAAAGAAATTTATCAACAATTTGGTGAACATGAATATATGTAATATTTTGTTTGAATTATAAGACACAAAATTATAAAACTATTTCGTCACTAATAATTTTTATACTACTTAATGTGGTGCAAACCAATAATATTTGGATATTTCTCAGTTCATTCTCAGTGTAGATAATACAGAAGAGAGCTTTGCGAATTATCTTATCAGTCAAATTGATCTTAATTCAAATGGACATTTCTTTACATTTGATTTAATGTTGTTCGAAACAAATATCCCATAGTGGCATTTTTCACTCACTGATGATACAAATAAATTAAATATTCTGGTATAAGATTTTTTTTCTAATTCTACCTTGTCTGTGAGTTGTTTGATATTGGCTAAGAGGGGAGATTTTATCAATCGTTGAACCAAATCTAACAAGCGTCAATATGAACATGTATCAAACAAATATGAAATGAAGTCGGCTCCATTTGCAGGGTTTTATATGGAATTTAAAAAGTACGTCAATGTGTTAATCAATAAAATTGGGACACCAAATTCTTTATTAAATTTACAACTAAATTCATGGAATTAATAATGATTATGAAGAATTGTACATTTAAAGATCTCGTTAATTATTTTTGGTAGTTACCAAAGTGTAGCGGGTTAGTTCAGCGAGTCCGGCGTAGAAGAGCGCCTGAAGTTAACAGGCAGCGACGCGTGCATAGGGTGTTAACCCTCGGCCTTTACAAGTTTCAGTAAACTCGTGACCGCAAGCACTCACTTCCTCTCATCTGAAAAGCCAACTCACGGCTTCTTCTAATAAAGAGAGCTTATGAAGGAAGTCATGAAGACCACCGATTCTCATGAAGTGTTACCTACATTACTACTACAATACGAGTATAATAAGGTTGTGTTTAACAGTCAGAAAAATGGTCTTGAAGGTGGAAGGGGAAATGGTTCTATGTGAAGCGTCAGCAGGATGTCCAAATGGCTCCGCAACGGGACCTTTATATTGAAACATGGCCGTAGTTAACATTTTAGACTTTCAAGAAGACGTAGGAGTGCAATTCATTATAAATGTGGGTGACAACAATTTTTATAGAGGGAAAGAGGGAAAGGAAACTAGAGATAGATGCACCGAAAGTTTTGACAAGAAAGGTTGAAACAAGAAAGATAAAATTTAACCTATCAGTGAAGATGACAAATGCGATATGGTTTGGAAATACGGTGGAAAACAGAAGAAATCCTATCTTAAAATTATATGGGGAGGAGTCAAATTTGTGCGCCCAACACCATGTATTGGCATGGTACTAGATGAGAAATTCATTTCCCCAGCGAACATTGATTATACAATAGAGAAATCAAAGAAAATCTTACACAAATAAATACGAGTAGGAATTACTGATATAATAGAGAATGTAACGTAGTGACTACAAACGAAATATTTTTTGTATAATTGTATGTTTCACTCTGTAAACTGGTACCGGACGGTTGAGTTTTACTCATCAGGAAAGTGAACATTTCAGAAGTAAAAGTGCTCCTCGGCGACAAGATACCGGTATCTACCGATGCGAACAATAACCCGCGGGTGCGGCGATGTCGGTCAGAAGGCTATTTTTTGAGCCGAAGTGAAAGAGGTTCGGTGTTACCGCCAATACGACAGTGTTGTCAGCTTAGCCTGTGTCAGCTCAAGCGACGCCTGAAGGCATCGTCACGTGGTCACCTGCTTATATATAGCGGGGTGAAGGTAGCCTCGGCAGGTCGCACATAGGGGGATGATCTCAGGCTGTAGCCGTGTTCCGATCCATGGCGATCGTGTAAGCGTTTTAACGCTTTGAGGTGCTGCGGTATCCTCGTATTAAATTCTCAATGGAAAATTTGCAGAAGATGCCTTCAAGATCTCATATAGATCTGGTTTAATAGGATTGCTGCGGTAATCCGGTTGTGTGAGGGATGTAAGTGTATTTTGAAACACCTTACATGGTGTATTCAAGTTACTTCAAATTATTGTAAATTTTGTTTAAAGCTTGTTTTTTTATTCACTTGGTTTTCTAACGTAAAGTTATAGTATCCCAAAACTTTCGTGTATTGTTTTAATGATTCAGACAAACTCAGTGTTGTACTTATTTGTTATTAAATTTATTATAGTTAATTTCATTTTTGTATGTTTTGTCTTTGCTCGAGAAACTGAGCTGGCGACTGTTCGTCGCTGCGTAACGTATCTGAAGCGCTTGACTGAGTACATCCCCTTCAGAAACTGCCGTTCAAAGTTGGCGGTCGTTATAAGAATAAAGATGCAAATGTCTTATATATAGGAGCGATTCAGTAAAAGTTATCCTATTGCTGTATTGGGATAGGACCACGGAATTGTGGATGCATAGATGGAAAGAAAGTTTAGAGACATACAAAGGCGCTATCTACAAAGTTTGGGTGGGGTCTATACAACATATTATGCATATGTCATTTACGTGTTGCATGGTGCATTCCCATTTAATATCAATCTACAAAACATCAAATACCCAGAATATCTAGACAAAATATAACTGAATGAAAAAAATAATTCGACGAGAGAGGATTCGAGGAAGAAGTTAATGAATAATTTGATGATACGGTGACAAACCAGATGGGATAATTCAATAAAAGAAAGACTGGCATATCAATATATTTTGAATGTGGAGTTTGCCAACGCAGACGTTGGTTTAGGTAAAATTGATGCTTGATGGAGTTTTGAACGGGACATGGGTATTTTGTGAAATACCTTAAGGAAAGGATGTTTAAGGAGAATAGTGAATCATCTACGGAGACATAACTAAGGGCACACAACGTGTTCTATGAGACTGCAATTTTTATGGTGTAGGAAGATATAGTTATCTTAAATACATATGCAGACAAGAGATAATAGACTTGGGAAACAAGAATAATTTCATAACAAGAAAGAGAGATGACAGATTTTGGGAATATGTCACACGGCAGGTACTTCTTCGATACATTCTACGGGAGGAGACAGAGAAGTGAAGAAAAAGATCAGGATACGGAATGAGAGGCAACTGATAAGCGAAACACATAAAAGGGAGGCAGACGTGTGAGATTCAAAAATAGGAAAACAATGACGAAAGGAAGAGGCAATGAGGTGCGAGAAAAGCGATCGCCTCCTAGTGGCAGGGATAGAGGCAATTGTGGCAGCAGGTTGACTAATAAACGCTGACTACAAGTCGACAACGAAAGAAATTTTTTTTAAAAATAAAGGTGTTCTGTAATGACTCACGTAGATCTCTTGTGAGCAGATCTACGTGAGCGGGGGAGGTGCCCCTTGCCCTTATGGGATTGTCCCACATGGGCAATCGGAGGCCAGTGGACTAATCACCCACTGTCTCTTAAACATACATGATTAAAGAAACTATAGTGATGAAAAAAAGCCGGGCTAATTCTAAGACGATATTTGGCATAAAACGGTTAACGAAAATCGGTTGCTGGAACGTTAGGACAATGAGAGAAACAGGAAAATTGAAGGAAGTGGCCAGACATATGGAAAAGTATAAATTAGAAATATTAGGGTTAAGTGAAGTGAGATGGAAGGAATTTGGAACTTTCTCAACCCAGAATGGCCTAACTCTTCTCTATTCAGGTGTACCTGTTGAGTGTACGCACAGAAGTGGTGTTGCTATATTATTATCAAAGCCTGCACGGAATAGCTTGTTAGAATGATACCCAGTATCTGATCGAGTCATAGTGGCAAGATTCGAGGCAAAGATAAGAAATGTCACGATCATACAATGTTATACGCCCACGGAAGATGCGAACAGCGAAGAAAAATTAAAATTCTTCATCCAATTGAGAGAAGTAATGGAAAAAAACCCTCCAAAAGATTTAGTAATCCTGATGGGAGATTTGAATGCTAAGGTTGGAAGCAACAATCAAGGCATGTAGCTTGTGATGGGGACACATGGTGTAGGGGAAATGAATGAAAACGGTGAGATGTTTACAGAGTTTTGTGCATCAAATTACCGGGTTATTGGCGGTACATTATTTCCACATAAAACGTGCCATAAGATCTCAAGGGTGTCCCTCGACTTTAGGACGGAAAACCAGATTGATCATTTTGTCATCAAAAGAATGTGGAGGAAATCCTTGTTGGATGTTAGAAATAAAAGGGGGGGTGATGTAGGAAGCGACCATCATCTAATTGTTGCCAGCCTACGGATTAAAGTAATGGTCTTTCAGAGAAGAGAAAGACGGTTTGATGTTAGCAAAATAGGAAATAGAGAAGTCAAAGACAAGATTAAAATAGAACTAAGAAATAGATTTGAAGTTTTACAAAACCTTCAAACAGAGGACGTGGAGGAGAGATGGGGGACCATTAAGGGAGAATTGTTAGATGTCAGTGAAAAAGCCCTGGGGTATAAGTATGCTCAAGAGAAGGACTGGATGTCGGTTGAAACTTGGAAATGATTTGAAAAGAGACAGAATTTGAAGCAACAAATTATTCAGAGTAAGACCAGAAATCAGAAAGAAGTTGGTAAGATAGAATATAGTACTATTGACAAACAAATAAAGAAAAGTGTGAGAAGAGATAAACAAAGATGGGTGGACGAAAAAGCAAGCCTGGCAGAGGAGGCAGAAGGAAAAGGAGACACAAAAGAGCTCTATCGAATCACAAGAGTTCTGGCCAGAAACAATAGAGGAAGGAAGCATCAAATTAGAAATAAAGGAGGGAAATTGCTGCACACAGAAAGGGAGTAAATGCATAGATGGAGCGAACACTTTAAGGAACTCGTAAATAAGACAAA
This sequence comes from Laupala kohalensis, assembly GCA_002313205.1. Classification (NCBI taxonomy): domain Eukaryota; kingdom Metazoa; phylum Arthropoda; class Insecta; order Orthoptera; family Trigonidiidae; genus Laupala; species Laupala kohalensis. Next base: position 582,282 of record NNCF01126298.1, read on the forward strand.
GGAGGAGGAGTCACACGGTGGTGTACAACAGCAACAGAGGCAAACAGACAACACCAGGTCTGACAGGAGTAGGATCAGGGTTAGTACAAAACCCCCAAATCTAAGCGAAATAATAATTGCATTGAAACAAACAAAAAATGGTCGATCTCCTGGTAAAGATAATATATGTGCCGAAATACTTAAAGTAGGTATCCACAGGTNATATCCACAGGTCAGCCGAGATCCTGCTTCCCCTTTTTGAGAATATTTGGAACCAGGAAAAAATGCCAGAGGACTGGAAGAGAGGCATAATAGTAAAGGTATCCAAGAAAGGAGATAAAACAAAATGTAAAAACTGGAGAGGTATATCCCTACTGTCAATACCGGGTAAAGTTATCTCAAGAGTGATCCAAAACAGAATTAAATATGTAGTAGATAAGTGGATACGGAAGGAACAAGCGGGCTTTAGAAGCAGTAGATCGTGTGTCGACCACATTAATACCTTCCGATAATTAGTTGAGCAGAGTTTAGAATGGTGTACCACAATGTACCTATTATTTGTGAACTTCGAGCAAGCCTTTGAATCCCTGAAGCAAGAAAATATATGGCAAGTTTTGAAGAAGTGGGGAATTCCAACAAAAATAATCAATGTAATTAAAAGCATGTACGATGTAATACTTGCCAGAGATTGCACGATGGAAATCTGCCCGAGCCTCTCTCAGTAAATAGTGGTGTTAGACAGGGCTGTATCCTATCACCACTGCTGTTTATATTAATGATGGATGACGTAATGGAGCAACTAACAACAGGGAAGAAGAGGGGAATTATATGGAAAATGGTGGACACTTTGGAGGATCTTGACTACGCTGATGACATATGCCTGTTGGCGCAAAGATTTTCAGATATGCAGAATAAGATCTCAGAACTATGTGAAAGATCCGAAAGAGTTGGCTTGAAAATAAATATATCTAAGACAAAGGAAAAGCATGTAAATTCAAAGTCTCATGCAATCTTAAAAGTCTGTGATCAAGATATTGAACGTGTGGATTCTTTTACCTACCTTGGAAGCATCATAAGTGGAGAAGGTGGTACATTGAAAGATGTTAACAGCAGAGTAGGTAAAGCAAATGCAGTTTTTATGCAGTTACGCCCAGTTTGGAGAAACAGGTACATCAAAAGAGAAACAAAATTGAAACTTTTCAGAACGTTAGTCAGATCAGTTCTTCTCTATGGGACGGAAACATGGACTGTAAACAATATTGTGAAAAAGAAGCTGCAAACATTTATTAACAGGTGTTTGAAAAAATTATTTAACATCTATTGACCACAAACAATAAGAAATGAAGCCTTATGGGAACTTGCTGGCGAGGACCCAATTGAAAAACAAATTAGAAGGCGAAAGTGGAGATGGGTTGGCCATACTTTGAGGAAGGAGGGCGATAACATAGAGGAACATGCATTGGAATGGCACCCGCCGGGAACACGTAGGAGGGGAAGACCAAGAGGAACTTGGAGGAGAGGTATTCTCAGTGAGGCAGGAGATCTTGGACGAACTTGGAGCGAGGTAAAAGTATTGGCAAAGAATATGGTCCGATGGAAGGCCTACACAGAAGCCGTATGCTCTAGAAAAGAGCTAAAGGAATGAAGAAGAAGAAGAAGTAATGACTCAGTTCGCAGGCAGAACGGTCACACTGACAAAATAAATTTAAAAAATTAATTTGGGGGAAATTTAAGAAAAAATGTTAAATTTATTTTTTAATATAAGTCATGTTGTTACGAAATCATGTTATATATTTTAGAGATATATCAAGGATTTTCAAATTTTGTATTCAAAACGTTGCGAAAAAAGGTGTCGAAAACGTTGTATTTGTCCGCGTGGGCGAAATGAGCCAATTACTTTCCGGGAGCAAGCAAGGGACAATCCCATGAATTCCGTTCCAAGTGCCAAAAGTAACACCGCGACCTCATTTGGTGCTGAAAAACTAGAGCGCGGCCGACTCATGGCCCGAAATCGAAACCGACAGAGAATAAATATAGTGATATTTATTTATCCTTCGTCCTTTTATTTGTAGACCATTTATTTCAGGTACATTCAACGTTTTGACATTTAAACAAGTCATCGTCAATATTCAATAGAATGGTTGAGGTTTATAATATTATATGATAATATTGTAAATGACTAATACGACGATTTCGTTTTATTTTTTGCTTTTGTGATGTATCTTGTTTTATTGAAAGACGAACTACAAAAATGCTAATAGGGAGAAAGGTTTCGAAGCAGGAATCACGCATTGTTCTCGGTGTGTGAAGAAATAATTTTTTTAGGTACTCACCCTTCATTGATTTAGACGGCAAAATAGTGTTAAACAGCCCAAGTCTTCCTTATTACATATATCTCTAAGTATTAATTTGGAATTAATTATTAATCGTCACCAATTAGAGTCTCTATGTGAAGCGTTTCTACAAGTTTTGGCAGTCAGGATTAGCGATTTAAGCTTACACATCGTAATTCTTGCTCATCCGAATTCGAACTCAACATCGACAAAATCACATGAACCTCACAAGAAGTAGAGGTTTTCGAAAGATTTTGTGGCGACCCCCATATCTTGGCAACCAAGTTATAGAATTTCAACTCATAAATTGTGAGCCATTTCTCCAAATTTTATGATGAGCCTTCCAAGAAACAGAACTTTTACAGCATCTCATTTCCACGATAACAGTATTATTATTCGTAGACAGGTCCGTCGTTAATGTGTTTGGAGGGAACCCAGACTTCCCACCCCGCCCCCTGTCTACGTACCCGACAGAAGATAATTTTTGGTGACTATAATAATAATGAGTATCTAAACTTTATTATTCCATATAATTGTTGGTAATATATATTTGTCTGAATTGTTGAACATTTAACATACTTTAATTCTTAACATATTTAATAAGAAAGGTAAAAAATTAATTATCATCGTCAGTATTGTAAATTTTAATCATGTAATGAGATTTCTTTTTCTCGTTTGGGACCCCCTTCTCCGGGCCTACAAGACTCGTTGCCATGCCGACGGCAGCTTCGCTCATGTGGAGATCCTGCTTCCGACTCAGTCTCCTCACGAGTCAGATCATCTTTAGAAAATATATTCTGAACTTTGAAATTGATAGTTTTCTTGCTCACAAAGAAATGGTAAGCAATTCTTTAACAACCGCAAGTTCACCAGTGCCATGAGAATCTCGTTGTATATTAGATTAACATTGATATCATCAAACCTCGTAAAAGTTAAATATATTTTTTTTATTTCGTTTGAATAATATTTCGTTTGTCGTAATATACAACATAATATTAATTTTTTTAAAGACCCATTTCGAATATGTACGTGATAACACAAAAACCTTTCTTCAGTCATGATAATACTCATAAGTATGGAAAAACTAATTTAAAACCATTTAAATCTAAAATACTCTTAACTAATGCAGCAATATTAAAATGTAATGTCAATATTAAAATTTCAACCCCTTGGGAAGGAAACGATGGGTCGCATGACAATCACCACTTCATTTCCGCTGTTAGAGGACGCCTTAGCAAGGTCGTGAGATCGATTTGTCCCCGGAGCATCGGAGCGTGCCGGTCAGTGCCGGCGAGCGATCCTTGCGGTAAGCCGTAGCGTCGCCTGGCGACCACGCGTTCGCCGCGCGCAGTTGCGTTTCCGATTGCTTGCCTGTGGCCACGCTGCCCCGGGTCTTACAAACGGAGAGCAGAGCAGACCACACCACCCGAGATCCTCAAGTGTCTAATTATGTAAGGAAAGTTCTGGAGCGAAGTTTTCGACACAGATGGCATAGGAACAGAGAGAGCGGCAAAATTGACAGGAGGACGCGAGTGATGAGGATTTTGGTAGACTATCGAAGGATAGAGTTGAAGGTGCCGACGGCATAGGCGAATGCGGTGGGAAAGACGGCGCGCGGAGAAACCGTGGAGGAGGAAGCGGCACGCGGAAATTGGAGCCACTTCCGGCAAGGCTCATTAACCTGCCTTTGTTTGTTCTGACGCACTTGCGCCTTCACTGTTGATCGTTCCGCTGGTACTTGATGGAACTTCGTATGGACGAATAGAGGAAGACACACCCCTCTTCAAACTGTTTAGTAATTGGGGCGTAAATATTACTGTGCACAACGTCCGCTTATCCCGTTACTCCTCAAGTACTACACATGACACGATCATTTAATTTCTAAGATAATATATGTAGCTTATTTCGAGATGATGATCAAAGGCTGGGGAATAAGAGGCTTACCCTTCAAATTATATCTTCTCCAGAAATCAAGGCACAAAAAATGAGGCAGAAATTAATTCAAAATTTCCTAAAGCCACTAAAACCTTGTTTTTAACCACCTATAGTATTGAATTAAGTAATTCAAGTGATATTAGTCATAAGTTCTTTTCTACAACAAAAATATATTTTATTAAACAAGAAAACTACACTTACAATTAGAAAATTTGAATACGATAAAAAAAAATTTTTTTTCAAACTCCTTTTCAATGAGACTTTTAATTTAACTTTCCAGTGATACTTGAAGCAATAATAGTAATTCATCTTCGATATGTTCATTCAAAGCGGAGTTCTCGACTACTTCCGGTTTCAATGGTGAATTTCGCCTCCAAGTTCTCCTTGCATTGAGAGAAGTAACTTGTTTCGCTTGAGCTGAAACTCGCGCTGTTTGAGACAGCGAACATAGCTGGAGGATCCATGAAATGTTGAGCTCACTGAACATGCTTTCACTAAAGAATGTTCAACTTCCTGTGAAGCAACGTATTCAACTCACTGAAATTCTGAACTATTTCTAAAGTGTTCTTTTGATAATCAATGATTTGCGGATATTTTTTCAGACATTCTTAGAAATTACTTCTTGTTAGTACTACGTTATAAAAAAAATTGCTTAAAATTTAAATACACATAATCGTATTTTTTTTCTTTTCATTTTATGTTTTCGTTCGTAGTGTGATTGTTCAGTGTATTAATTTCCTATGTTTCCAAAATTCTCTTGTAAAATTTGAAGCTTCTGAAATTTATTTGGAGAAAATAACAATATCGAAAGAGATTATTGATATTAATTATTCTTTATGTGTTCATATTTTTTTCTAGCTGTTTAAATATATTCAAACAAATTATCACCAGTAGTTGTGATACAGTGGTTAAAAAAATTTATTTTTTCTTCAAAGAGTTTTAAAAGAATTTTTTTGTTGGTGTTGTGAACAACATTACAACGAAAGTTGAAGGAATTATTAAAGAAAAAATTAATGCATATAATTTTAATTGGCCATCAAATTTATGAGATACTTGATCAAAAATCTTGTCACAGTTAACATGTAAAATCTGAAAATCTGTTGATTACAGAGCGTTGAGTTAAAAACATATTTTCACAATTATGTTTTGACAGTGGGGTACGCTTTGGAGGAGAGGTAGTTAAGCATTGGTATGTGGGTAGTCTGCTGCCGACAAGGGTTGGCTGCTACATCGCTTCGCGCGGAGTGCGCGTTGTTCCGTAAATCTCATTAAAAGCTGCGAGTTCGCAGGCTCTCCCTCATCCCCTTCTCTTCTCGAGAAATATCTGCCATGTCATCTATTAGATCCTCACTGTCGCTCGCTCATCTCAGCCTTTGTAGCTATTTCCCCGTCGATCTCCCCCCTCTGCTTTTAGTACTTTTCTACGTCAATATTATCTCTCCGTCACTTTTCTTCACTGTACATAGTCTCTAGGTTACTACGTTTTCGGAATACAGTGTCTCTTTCTACTTTTCTGTTTCGTCCGAAGAAACAGTTTTGCTGTCCCAAACAGTTTTGCTTTAATCTCCGTCTACCAGCATAACTTTTAACACATCTGGAAACAATATCTTGCCCAGCTCAATCAACAAGTTCCTATTTCCTATCAAATGTGTGCCTTCTGCGATTTTTATCTTTCTTGTGTGTAATTTTCTTCTTTTGCCATTACTAAATCTTTTTTATTATGTACTCGCCAGTTGTCAAATTAATCTACGATTTACAGATTTCAAAATAACTTCAAATATATATATTTTTAATTTTAAATTTTTATCTCATTTTTGAAATACGAAGATAAATCAATTTATCCTACGACCTTCTTCGCAGACTTTCTGCTTCAAATATTTCAGTATGTTGTATACAAATTCAACGTTTCGACTTTTGCTCAGGATATAACTTGGATCTTGACTACATGACTATTATAGACTACAAACCAAAAACAAAATCCATAAACCAAACGTTAATAAGGCAACGTACAAAAGAATATACCTGTCATATTGTGTTGTTAAATGTATATTTGCCATGGTTCATTACTCAATTATGTATCTCTCCTTCTTTACCCCATCTTCTTTAATTTCGCCTGTATTCTACGCTCTAGCTCTTAAGGTCTCCAGATTTTCTCCCTCCCTGGACATTCTCTTAAATCCTGTCGCACAAGCTCGTCACTGAAATCCGAAGATGCGTTGTCGTCAAGATAAGTCTCTGCGAATGTTCGTACACTAACTCAATCCTTACTCCCACTCTGCGCCTCTTCTCCTGTGCGAGATTCTCATCCCATATGCTCCGTTCCAATTCTCTTCTCTTCCTTTCGGCGCGTTTACTGGAAGAAGTTGAGGAAGGCTTTCCCTCTTTGCTTTTCGAAGTCCCGCTCCAGACTGCCTCGTACTTCCAACCTGACTCCATCTTGCGCAATGCTCTTTCCTTTGTGATAGCTCATGGATGACCTTCACTTCTTTGTTTCTTTCGTCAAAACATAAAACGAAGTCGTTGAAATGAAGTATTAATTGCGCAGCAGATATTTGAAAGTTCTTCGTAAATGTGTTCGTACAATGTATTATCCTTCGACGTTTTAATGACCAAATTCGTCCCGCAGTGATATAAAATAATTTTAGAACTTATATTTGTATTGAACTTATTTCTTCAATATTTCTCGTTTTACTCGATTGAGGGGTGATCCATATCATTATTAATATTAAAAAGTTAATTGTACCATTTCTGTCCCGGCTTATTAAAGAACTGAGTACCTATGAAATAAGTTATTTATTTCAATTTGAACAATATTTTAAATCAATTATTGATTCCTATTTATTATTAATTATGTAATATTAAATAAGAGATACATTCATTCAATTGTTTTTTCGCAATGTTTAGAATTAAATCCAGGAATGAGATAAAATTATTTTTTCTTAACACTCGTTCATGGGAATAACACAAGTGAGTGAGTTGCTTGAATAAAATTTGACAGGAAGTTCATCCCGATTAACGCTCTTCTTAGTTACAATACCTTCTTAAATAATTTCTTCTGATTAATAACTCAGAATTAATTTTGTTAACAATATCACCCGAGTTGAAGCTATGGTGGTGGATGAAGGTATAATATCTGACTTCATAAAGTATTTCACGTCATATGAACAAAAAGAGATTCGTGAAATGTAATCTGGGACTTCCATTTTACGAGGCGGAATGTGCGAGAGACTGACGCCTGGTGACCTTTCTGCAGAATGTATCCTTTCCGCAGCGTGAGTTCTTTGACATGCGACCGTCGGCGCCGCGCTAAGTGAGTTACCCTCTGAAAGCCAGTGCGTTGTTCATCTGGGAGACGCGACTGTGTCGGTGTTAAGGACGGCGATCGACGAAGGTCTGCCATGCGGAGAGATGACCACCGGTACGACACTTCAGAAAATCCCTTATGAAATCTGCGACGAATTCCAACTTTGGTTCACGAAATACGGCAGTGGGGGTTAGGGAAGAGGTGTGTGTGTTTCAATTGTGGGTTGAGTTCTCACAAATTTACTAATGGGAGAAAACTGGCATAATTCCGTACACGGAATAACTCAATTCTCCCACCAAATATGAACTGATCTGATTATGTTTCTGTTACTTTGTTCGGTTTACATTTTTTACCGCGCAAAAAATATCGGCATTTCAATTATTTCAAACTTTCACACGAATAAGAAAATTATGTATCTGGGTTTTTATAAATTACTTTAAATTAGGCGTCAGCCATTTTTTGTAAAAATGAGGTAATTTGAGTTGGTTTCAATCCGTATTTATCAAAATGTTTATACTAACAAATTTATTTATTTGTAATGTTACACAAAAGAACGACGTTTGTAAGAAGTAAATAGGGAGATGGAATGGCAAATTCTTCGTTAGTAAATTGGTATTCATTAATTTGCATTTGTAATATGTGTGTTTGGAAAGATATTTGTCACGTCAAGAAAATTAATTTGTCTCTCACAGAAAAATGGAAGTTATCATTTTAAACTGCGCATCTGTAAAACGTTTGTTTGATTCGCAAATATATCAACTTTATTTTTATTTTGTATTAATTTCTTTTGATATACTGCTAATTGTTAGTTCCATTTGTTACACTTGTTTACTCAGTTGGTTAATAATAATTGAAGGATCCTATCTCTCTTTCGGTAGTTTGCTAGAGCCATAAATATGTTGTAAGATACCAATTACGGGTGTTTTATGACAAATCGTAGGTTCTATGTGAAAACGACCAATAAAATAACTTCTCGGAATTAACTCTTCCTTTATGGAGCATTCTGTGATACACCATATGGGAAGTACACGTTAAATAAACATTATACTGTTTGTAATGTTGAGTACCAAATTTTATAGTGAATGAGACCATCCTTTACACGTCATACAGATAATGTACTTACAATTTAATACATTTCTCGAGAGAAGGGAACAGAAGGATTTGATGTAATGAACAATCATTTTCCTTCTTTTCTTATATTGGCTTTTAGTGGAACAATCTTGTAAGAACTGACAGTTTCAAAGACATGAATCATTGTGCAGCTTTTATGTTGGATCCGATAAGGAAATAATTGAACCCCTCATATTAATGCAAAAATGCTTTTACAAAACTACGAGAAGCAAGTACTTTCAAGTAATTCCACAGTAGTACACAATAAATACACAATTTCTCAATTTTCGTTTATTTTAATATTAATCTTTCTTACAAAGAATTATTTTAAAACAGCTAGGTCTATAAGAGATATCCAAAAGGCATGATAACAATTTTTCTCTATATTTCGTTCTTTTAAATTGTTTTATCAATTGTGTCTAGAAAACCTCAGGTCTCGCGGTACCCAAAGTTGTAACCACAAACAATTAAGGGTATACAAATATTATTAGATATTAACAACTTTTAATTAATATTCAATCAATTGGTTGATACAACATTTGAGGCGACGATATTGGAAATTAGAGTTTCGGTGGGAAAATTAATACTTTAGATGATCTACTCCGTCAAAAAAAATACACGAAGTTTTATAATAAAAAAAGATGGCAAATAACTGAAATCATTGCTGATCATAAGTTACTCAGACAAATCAAAATTTTCAATTTGTCATGAAAAACAATTGACTCAAGTAAAACAATTATTGCATCAAATACATTCACATGTCTAACCTCTACGATTACTTCGCTCGGAAAATTGAATGAAACTAATATTGAGTCATAATACCATTTGTTAACTCATTCTCAGCAAGACTATTTTATTTATCTGGATAATCTTGTAGATTTTACATTCATAAAGAGACATATTTCCATGTAAACAATGTCAACAAATGAGATTACATGCCAATAAATCAACATGTCATTATATAAATACAAACTATTTTTCATAAACCACGGCGTGGATTAAAACTGAGATATTAAATAGATCTTACTATTGCGAATCACGACATCACTTTTCGTCGAAGTTGCGAAAAACATTTTAACGAATTAAAGACAAAGTTTACTCACCCATGGAACGATATTTCTACTCCACTCCTTTTATGAAATTATGACATGGCGATGGAGCAACACATCTCTAAGAACTTAATTTGAATAATCTAATCATATTTCACAGTTAAACTATGGGTCTGGATTTGAAAAATCTATACTAATATATAAATGTACAATGCGAAAGCGTGTCTGTCTGCTTGCTACATGATCACGACTAAGTCACTGAACGGATCGTAATGGAACTTTGCAAGGAGATCGTTTAGATGTTCAGGATGACCATAGACTAACGTTAATTTTTTAAATGTGTTATAAGTAAGATAAATATGTTTTTTCGCAATAAATATCGATGAAATCGGGGATAAAAGAGTTATATTTGCTTACGCTGCCTAAACAGTTAGAGACAGGTAACAAAATGGCAATATTTTTTGCCTTTAAGAGTTGTACAAAAATGTTCACAACGGCATATGTCTATCTATAAAAATTGTGGATAAAACGTTAATAAGAAAATATAAATGTTAAAATACCTGAATTTAAGAGAGTAATTGAGGGAGGAAAAAATCATTCATCATCAAATTTAATGGGTTCTTTGTTTTGTGCATTTAACAAAGATAAAAAAATATCTTTTAATCGTAAAATTTCTACAGTTAGTTTAGATTTCACAAGAATTTTAGTGAAATGGTGCAGCCGCGTTATGTCTCGAAAGCGAAAATTCGACCGGAGCGATTTCCGCGAGATGGTGTAGTGTATACAATCAAGTTTTGTATTAAATTTGTATTATTATGAAGTTGAAAAATTAGGATACTGAACATGTTTTTGAAAACCATAGTTTAGTATCCATTATGATTTTACAATATAGATAGATTTAATTTTTTTCGCGAGTAAAAGAATATTAGTCTAAATCCCTGGCAACGCGGGGTAATCAGCTAGTTGAATTATACTTAACTACGCCTCTGCCTTCACGTCATTACGATTGCTCGATATCGCTTGATGCCACCTGACTATTCTACGCATCTTGATATATACCATTATGATCAGACTATTCAATTATCATCAAAAAGTCAAGTTATATCCTTTTCAAATAAATGAGTCTAGTAGCGTCTTCTCTTGATGTCATTTTAAAATTGTTATCTCAGAAGGGAAAAGGTGAAATAACAGGAAACCTCCGATACTCCTTTCCCTAATGTACCATTCCTCATTCGTATGATTTGTTCGTCCTGTCACGCAGCAAAGAAACGAAAAATTTAAGGGACATTTGCGTATTTATGTACATGATGAACGTCAAAATTTAAAATCTCTTCCAACTTAAGAAAAAGAAGATAAATAGAATTATGGGCATAAATTAAAAACAGTTGTGGCAAAATTAAAACTAAGATTATATTCATATGTGTAATCTAGAATTTATGAAATTTCCTTATATTGTTGTTCCGTAAGTGATTACTTGTCATCATTTGTGAAGGGATTCGGGAAGGAGTGTGTGAGAGCAGCTGCCATCACTTGTAATGAAGAGCACTTGTTGCTGAAGAAAAGCATCTCTGCCAGCGACATGACCTTCACGCTCTTCTCTGTGTGGCTCACAATACGGTAAACATTGTTAAATCGTTGTATTATATGTTATGTTTGTCATAATCTGACGATTGAAGTAAAGTATAAATTATGTAACAAGGATTCTCAAGTTACTTATTCAAAAGTTAACAAGTAGATAAATCACAAGAGAGTGAAACCAAATTTTTTAACAATTATGTCAAGATATTAAAAACAGATTTCCTTTAAATAACTAACTAACATCCAGGTATTCTGAACCAAACCCAGAATTAAAATGAAAATAACATTGAAGTTCAAACTTTGAAATGGGGGGGGGGATAATTGTGCAATATTATATCTAATTGTCCAATAAGATATATTTCAGTTATTATGGATTAAGTATATTTAAATATCTTGACATACTTGTTTTTATATTTTGTCCTTCGTGTTCCGTGTTTCGTAACAGTAATATAATGTTCGTTTTATTTATTGATGGTTTATTTTACTGTGATTTGTCAAGATTTATAGTTCTCTTAGTATTTTATACATCTGAAAACTATATCTTATCTTATTTCGTTTCTGTGGCGGCAAAACGATTGGTAATGTTGCGGGATTTAAGAGTTTGTCCGTCGCTAATAAATCGTAATGACATTCCTCTTCTGTGTCTTGTCCTTCGATTGCCTTTTTCTTCCACCCCCACAGTCACATTGTCTCTCACGTCTCCGACACCTCTCCTCCCACTGGACGTGCGCGCTCAGCGATGGCACTGTTTACGTTGCCAGCTAATCGCGACAGATGGTTCATCTAATAGGCGTGCAGGCAGCGCTCGTGTCGCATGAGCGCGCCACGCATACAGATCGATTTTTTTTTTTTGTGGGGCTATAGGGCTCGTCAACATCAAAGGTCATTAGAGCCCTTAAAACTTGTACAGGTAGGGAAAATGCAGTTACGCACTAGGGAGAGCCAATATGACTCTCCCCGCGTGTGGGACTCGCCGAATGACTCAGCCATACCCACTAAAAACCCTCCTGAACTACAACTCAAAACTGAAATCCCAACATATCTCACTTTACTAAAAACATTTTTTAAAAAAAGAAGAGGAAAGAGGAAAATGAAAGATACCCTAACCCTAACAGCGTCGGGATCGAAAAGAACAAGAGGTGACCAAGGAAGGTCAGAAAAGAGAAAGGAAGGAGCATAACACAAGTAAGTGGAAGCAATGCCAGACTCAGCTCGGGGCCCCGTGTTTGCCAAACACGTACTTACTAGATGTTAGTCCCCTGGGGCGCATACAGATCGAGTGCACTTCGCCTTTCGCAAATGTTTCTTCCTCTTCGTCGTCTCTCAAGTTTCACGCTCTTTCTTTACCGGTCCGCGAAATGAGTTTTTGACAGTTTTCATCTTTCATATTCCCCGTTCTCTAACAGAATTTTATATTTATTCTTCGTAATAGTTTTTCGTACTGAATTCAAAAATCTTTTGTTCTACATTACACCAGAAAAATTGAAGAGATCATTTTCGTGTTTTGGAAGCGATTAGTAATTCAAACGTGTGCAGATGCAAACACACTAACTTTTAATGTTGTCACATTTTATGCGAGAGAAGTGACTTTGTAATTGTGGAGCATTAGCAACATTATCAAAGAATGATAAATTAAACGTCGTTTGTTTGTTTCTCATAGTAACTATGAGTTTGTTTGTTGGTCATAGTTGCTACTTTTTACTGTGAGCAATAAACAAACGACGTTTAATTTATCATTCGAGATAAATGAATTAATTTGTTCTGGAAGCCTCCACCAAATTAAATTCTTGTTTTTACAACGGATATTAAATTAAACCAATGCCATACTAATTAAATAAATAAATAAAAACTTACGACCTTTTATAGACGAATAATATTTTTATTTTTTGTGAAGGGCTCACTAAGTTTCGACGTGGATTAACTCCGTCGCCAGGTGACCAAACAATTCCATACTAATCGATACATTTTTAATTATCTATTTTTATAACGTCAAGTATGAATAGTCGCTCTTGTTTTTCCCCTCTTCATGGTATTTTTGACTTACTAGTAGTTTTTCATTGATCGTCTGTTTTCTCAGATTGAAATCTAAATATTCTTTATTTTATGCAAGACAAATGATGTTATTTTTATTCAATGATATTTGTACATGTTCCGCCATCTTCCATCTGTTTTCATTTTCAGTGATTAAATATAGGTTTTTTAAAACACTTATTTACTTCTATAGAGTAGATGTTTGGAAATACGTAACGCGTATATAATCAAATAAATTATTGATAATTTCTGAAATAACTATAGAAGTAGATAATCATGCTTCATAAAATATTCCTTTATTTTCCTTACGATTGTTTAAGCTATGTCTTTCTTATTTTTACCATTCTCTTCCTCTCGAAATCCTTGGAGTCGGACCGCAGAGTTAGCCCTTTCACTATCCGTCCTTAGGCCACCCACCTCGCATGCGGACACTCACCTGTCGCTGTAGTTCTTGGGTAACGACAGATACGAACTCCCGCTGCCCATTTGTGTCACCGGTAGTCGCTCAATGTTAGCGACGACGCTACATCTGTCGATCTATCTCTCTATCTCACCGTTATCTTCACTCTATCACCTGTCGTTTAGTGACCATTGCGTCCTGTGACTGACGTCCTTTAACTCAAACTTGCTTTGTCTTTCAGGAGGAAATGTGCTAAATACTCAGGGGTGGATCCAGTAAAGCTCTTGACACGGGAGACGGTGACACTTTTTCAGTAATATCACATATCCATGACATTCCGATAACATCTCTTACACTTACATTTACACTAATAAAAGAAAACTAAATTGTTCTACACTCCGTTTAAAATATTGATATGAGTTCGAATGTCACACGTGTTCTAAAATCACTTGTATTTTAATAGTCTACAGTAGAAGAATTGCCACGTATATTTAGTATGTATTTTCATGCTAGTATAACCGTAAAATAGTATGACTCCACTAGGCATGTTCAATCATTAATATTTTATTACGACATCTTTCTCCTTCTATTCAATTATTTCTAGTGATTCATTTATCTCTTACACCATAATGCATTTTCTTACCCAGAAATAATATTTCCCAATTTTTTAAATACAAGCACGTGCAAAATTAGTTATCTATATCTTTCAGGTCTACTTTGAAGTTTGAGAAAAATACAAGTGTATACCATTTATTGAATTTTAAGTAATAACGTAATAGCACCGTGAATATTTTTACATTCCTGTATATAATAAATGACAAAATACCTGATCTTATGTCGGGACGAGGTCATCTAGCGCTTCAGGAAAAGCGCAATTTCTTCCTTTAGCTCAATGAAATATTGAAAAACATCGCAAACCTGTTACTGGTGTTCAACCAATTTCAATAAATGTTATTTAAAAATAGTAGTATTTTCTTGGAGAACAAAACAGCGCTTAAGTCACAGTTCCATAAAAAATAAGTGTCAGTCTGCAGGTGAAAATCTATAAATCTGAATAGGAACCCATGTCCGGAATTATGCCAGTGAAAATAGCAAGTTGGTGTCATCCACTTAATAAATACTTGTGTTCGTCCTTATTTAATAGCTCTGTATATATACTCCCCTACACAGCCCAATAAAATCAGCCATGAGTTTGTGCAATTCCTAAATTACTAAGCCGAAAAAGAACGAGGACTGGAGTCTTCTGGGGGCGAGAGATGTGAGTGCAAACACTTGAAGAGCATTCGTTATTCATTGTCTCAGCGTCATCACGCGAGCATCTGCGTCGTTTTTAATCCACATTGAAAAGTCAACATGGGAAGGCGAGGAACAAAGACGTGGATGAGATCTATGCTCCCATCTCTCTTTGCGTGATTGCAACGGAAGGAATGATAAAAGAACGAATTAAAAATAGAGGGAAGATCGAATAATATGGCATGATATAAAAGCAGGGTGGCTAACATGGAGAAATAAATAACAATTTATTACTACCCTCTAATTGAGGTGATAAGATGAGTAAAAAGCGAAAAACATTTTCCGTTTATATTTTATGAACGATTGTTATTTGATTGAAATGTGTCAGTGAATCGGGATGGTCAGTGATTTGATAAACATTATTGTGGTTTATTTTGCAGTCCAGTGTATTTTCATGCTATATGTCTTGTGGGTCATGTAATGATGTGTGATACATAGCCATAATATATTTGTTACAGATCTCTTAATTGAGCCAAAGACTTTTAAGAACAAAAATCTGAATGGTACTTCTCATAATAAAAAAATTCATCTTTTACAAATTTCACATTAATAGGATCATTTTTGAAAATAATGGTACCCGTGAAATTCTAGCTAACAATTTTAATATTGGTAACCTATTGAATTTGTTTTGGATCATATTTGTTGGATATTAATTTTGGTCAAAATCAAAGTTGTTTTCCGGAGCATACTTTTGTAGAGAAATAAAAATAGTAATGTGAAGTTGAGAGTGCCCATTCGCAATTCAGATTTTTTTAAAGCTCTCAACAGTAAATGCTCACCAGACATATCAATTCTTTTGAATATTCCAAAGCTGTACCATTTATGTCTAAATATTTTGAACTTTCTCGTTTTAGTTTTTGTTCCCTCCACAAATGATTTTTATAATATTGATAGCAATTTCTGAACAACTTATTTTAAATTAAAGACCTCCAGATATTTATTTTCTCTTTTTTCATTCTTTTTATATTTTTTGATACAATTGAACCGAGGATCAGGTAAAACAAATTCCAATTTTTAAGACTTTTTCCTTAATCCATAAAATTAATGGGTCGCAATGGATTCTGGTATTCACACGTGTACATATGACAATAGGAGATTCTTCCTGGCGAATGTTACTGCTTAAATAATTACTTACTGGAACCTTTTGACTGGAAGTGGCGACCTGTCTTCGCTTCATATCAATTGACATTCGTTTTTTAGACAAGCTAAAAACAACTGTACGATTTCAGAGTGGACAATACAGAGAAAGAGTGAACTGGCTTCTGTAACATCCAGTTGTGGTATTAACTTTTTTTTTTTCAAATTCAACCAAACAGAGCCTAACTTGTACAAATATTTACAATATCATTCGCCACGTTATATTGTTGTTATAAAAATGCTCCGTAAATCATCCGAAATTGAATATGGGTATATTAATTAATGTTGACTTAAAAGAATTCATCGAGTCTAATAATCCGTGTGATTATGAACACTAGATGACTCTAAATTTCTTTAATTTAATCTTCATCAATAACATGAAATTGTTTAATTGTATATAAAGTAAGTATTTGAAGTAAATATTTTTAGAAGAAAGTGACAACCTGCGATACTTTATTAACATTGTCGTAACATTTTTTCTTATTATAAAAAATAGAGCAATGTGTTACTGTTTTGGAATATATATTTGACTATACTCAATAGATTCTTTAAAAGGACATTGCCTGTTATTTTATCTTGTTCACAATTTCTAGCGCAGAAGAAAAAAAAAACTGTATAACTCCGTACTCGCTGCACAATTATATTTGGCATAACTCTTCATTACGTTAGAAATGTCATTTTTTTATTCTGTTCGTTTGGTTATTGATTAACTGTACGCATCGTCTGTTCCGTTAACATTTGGTACACGTTTTCCATGAATATCACGCAAACGGAATGAAGTTAACGAAAACTTTCCGTAAAAGGAGTTTTCGAAAATAAAAAGTTGGAGTGTTCGCGGGAATATACGAAACATATAATTAGATCAAAAAGTTTATTTTTCTGCAGCGTTATCATTTTGTTACTTGATTTAACTACGAAGTGTCGAAGTATTATTCCTCTCTGAAAAGAAAATAACTGAATAAAATATGTCCTTAATTACGAAGGAGTATATTTTCGTTGATCCCTATTTACTCAACTACATGGTTCACCAACCCCCACGAGTAGAACGTCCTCATTCGTCAATGCGCTCAGGAGCATCGCAAGGGTCATAGCATGGGTACAACCTTCTCACTGGCGACATTCCTCATCATGACGGAAGAGAAGAAAACGAATATGCAAAGAATCCAAGTTATTGTGAAAAAGGTGAGGAGGACGACTGAAGATGATGTGGAGGATTCCAAGCCAACCAGCGGTGTAGTGAGGTGGGAGCGAATGGGAGCGCTCTGCTTTAATCGCGGGCGCATAAAGTACATAAAATAAAAAAATAAATTATCTTGACAACGTAACATAAACAACAAATAAATACATATAAATGAAGTAATGACACGTAAAATAATTCTGTATGAAATAATTAAATAAAAATAACCATTGTTTATTTTAATTATTCTCCAATGATGATTCTTAATTTTTTTGTATATAATTATTTTTTATTGTGAATTAGTATTCGTTTATTTATATGTAACATTCATTATTTGTGTTGTTGAACAATATAACTCATTTGTTTATTTTGTGTTCATTCCTCTGATTATGATTTTTAATTAAAACTTTGTTTCTTTAGAAGGTCAAATACAAAATTAAAATTACTATGAAGGTAGATCAAAATTTTCTAAAAATTATTAAAATGTTAGCAATTTTTAAAATATTTTTGGAACCCTCACAAACTTATGGCCCAGGTCCAAGAGCCGTTTGCACCATGCGTATGAAACGGCAGTAAACAGAGTCTAGAATGCTTGCTTCAGTGTCTATAAAACTGGAGCAGCGTCGCCGTCGTGTTCGCAACTCCCGCCTTGAGGGACAAGTACTGCTGAAAAGTGTTTCGCGAGTGCGTAAGACCGCTGAAGGGAAACCCCCTGCGCGAACACAAGAGGTCGTTTGGAGGACGCGGCGGCGGCGGCTAATTGCACCGTCAGTCGCTGCCAGCGCCAACCGCGCGCGCTTAATCAGGCGGTAATGAGCGCGGATAAGGGTGGTGACACGGGGAGCAACAGCCGCCCTGCGATTCTACACACTATACAACACCCTCCTCTCTTACCAACCACCCCCCCCCCTTTGCCCTTGGGTCTGCGACAGCTTCTGTGGACATTATCTCCTCTAACACCCGCATGGGTGTGTGTTACGTCAACATTGAAGAAAACCCGCGAGCGAATCCCGAGCTTTTCTATAGCAGGTTATCATTACGGCTTTCATTATCTTCTGATGAAGATACGATGACTTCTCTAGTTTGAAAAAGACATATGAAGAGAAGCAACAAAAGTCACCACTTGAATGCAAATACTAACATTCGTTCATCTAATAATACTTATAATTAGCAGTAATGTTTATTCAGTACTACAATATACTATATTATTATTCATAATTAGATCATTGTTCGAAATGAATCACGAGTTTTTTGTTGTTGAAAATCTGAATGAATTAATAATTTTATATGAGAGTCACAATTTTAAAACGGATAACTATTTGATAACAAAGGAATGAACGCGAATTACTTATTGAAACTACCATGATATTGCAATTTTATATCATAGTATTTTAATTAATCGAAGAGTAAAAATTATACGTGTTCTCACTTCATTATCGATAAAAAGTTAAAATATTATTCAAAGATATGAAGTAATGAGTTTCACATTTAATAAATGAACGCCAGTGATTTATAATGAAGTGAAGTATTAATATTATTGGAATACCTTCATGAAATAAAACATGGGGATGAATAAACGAAGTAAATGAAGTTCCTGAAATAATGATTTGGATTAAACGAGAACAAAACCGTCAATAGATATGCTAGAATCATTGAGCATAGAGATCACAACATATGAGACCGGGGACGCTTGGGTCATGGCACCCCATCTGAATTTATATTGGCCATTCCATAATACATCAACCTGGCACACCGCAAGAAACTAGGACAGTAACAGTAGCTACCCAAGGAAGAGGAAGTCGAAGGAGTATTGTAGAAAGAGAATGATGTACAAGAAAATTGACAAAAAATATACTTCTTTAATTCGAGTAATTCCCTAATTATTTTAAACATCATTAACTAATATCAGGGAAATATACAACAATGTTTTTACAACAACTTGAATAAAATACAGGTTGCATAGAATGAATTTTTGTAGTGATTTAATTGAATCTTGTTTAATTGAAACAGAGAATTATGGTTGTAGTGTTCCTTATTTATATTCTCAGAAATCGTTTTTCTTGGCGTCAGGTTCAGATTTCAATTTAGTACTACAACCATAATTGAAAATGATTGACTAAAGTGGTAGGAGAGGAACAATTGGCGTAGTATGTTATGAATGGGTGAACAAGAAGATCCTGTTTGCTACTATGACAGAACCTAGATTATCCGCACTACCTGCGGGCGACAGTGATATGGGTAATCCGGGCGATATTCATTAAAGTATTGAACTCTTATCATATACCTGTATGAAACTAAAAACCTACAAAACTACTATTTACAAAACAAAGTAGAGAATGAAAACTCGTACTCATAGGCGGTTGGACTCACCTCCTCTACGTCGTCACATAACGTCCTACTCACATCATAACTAAATGACAATTTCCCTCTACTAACAGTTAAATTCTATGAAGTGTTTGAAATATTTAATCATTATCAATCAACTATTTTGTAACATATGTGAACGCATGTAAAACTTTTCCTAAGCAATAGAGCAATGTGCTAAATTAAATAATAATAATGAAACTGTTTCAGGTAAATCGGAGATTCGGATACAGTCGGATAAACGAGGTATTGAGTAGGATAATTATGCACGGAAAGTTTTTTTTTTTTGAGGAGGGGCTTCACGGCTCGTCGACATCAAAGGTCATTGGAGTCCTAATAACTTGTACAGGTAGGAAAAATGCAGTTA
Organism: Laupala kohalensis; assembly: GCA_002313205.1. Lineage (NCBI taxonomy): Eukaryota > Metazoa > Arthropoda > Insecta > Orthoptera > Trigonidiidae > Laupala > Laupala kohalensis. Next base: position 602,339 of record NNCF01126298.1, read on the forward strand.
CGCACTAGGGAGAGCCAACATGGCTCTCCCCGCGTGTGGGACTCAACCATACCCACTAAAAACTCTCCTGAATTACGACATTCCAAAACATATCTCAAAACATACATCAAAACATTGAGGACAAAAAATTAAGGGGGGGGGAGAAAATGAGACAAATGAAAGATATCCTAGCCCTACTGGCGTCGGAATCGAAAAGAACAAGAGTTGACCAAGGAAGGTCAGGAAAGAGAAAGGAAGGAGTCTAGCACAAGTAAGTGGATATAATGCCAGACTCAGCTCGGGGTCCCGTGTTTGCCAAACACGTACTTTCTAGATGTAAGTCCCCTGGGAGGTGCCCGGAAAGTTTAGTGTTTCTTGGCGTGGGTATGAAGTACTTATCCCACGTCACTACGATCGCCTGATTTGTCATGTATACATTTTTTTCAAGTGAGGGACCTTCAAAGTCATGGTTCATAAGGTACCAGTGGATTTATCTACCGGCCTAATCCGACGAGACCCACTGCAATAAAGAGAAAAAAATAACTACAGCTTAAGCAATTAGTTGTTGGATGAACGTAGGAAACCATTTTTCTCCAAGTAAATTAGTTCTTACTGAAATTTCTCAACTAAAACTACTAAATATTGTTAATTTAAACTAGCAACTCATTGCTGTAACTAAATGCTAACTCATCAAATTGAACTGCGGAATTCATCGTAATATGTACTTCACTATTTATGCATTCAACTAATTATTTAAACCGTTTAAAAATTATAATTCTGTGTGCATAAAATATGGTTTAGGGTGTGTTTTTTATTAAAAAGCGTCAACGATTTTTCTATTTATCGATGTAATTGTAAACGATATATGAAATACGTAAACAGTTTCGCGTACAGTCACCGCTGGATCAATGAAGTGAACCTCGAATATTTGGCTGTCAAAGACCTCATAGGGGGAATACTTCCCGAGAGAATAATTAAATGAATAACCAATTTGTCGATGAAAGAGCAGTCCTATCAATAACCTCAGAGTCCTAGATTATCATCATAACCAGTATCACTGCTCGTACGTTGTGGATGAAATACCCGATGAAATGGAACTTAGTAACTCGAGAGAGAGAGGGGCTTGAGTCAATGCAACGCAATATCGTACGTTGCCCTCCAGATTTTCCACTAGTTCCCATGTGCTGCCTTTGGTAGGGGACGCGTTGTTCATCGTACGCGAGGCTGGAGGAACACAAGGAGGAATTCGACCGCGAAGTTGGGATCGCTTCTCTCTGCTGAATCCTTGGTCCAATGGGCACTGCCATGTGTCACAGCAAGATGAAAACGCCTACAATCCAACACTGTGAACGAGTCTCAGCACCGTTAACTCTGAACTTTTAATTAATATTTTATCCTATTACATAAACGAGTAATAATTGTTTGTAATTATTTTTCTTAAAAAATGGAACGAGGGAGAAGTTTGAAAGTCAGTATTCAAGGGATTTCCGATATGAGAAATTCATTGAACTGGGTCTATTCATGTTCAAAATTGGAGTCTGGGTGGAAACGGACTTAATTCTGACAGGCGCACTTATGCAACCCGATGAACATTCAAATAGGAGTGGGCTGCCAAGGGGGCCAAACTTTTCGTAAAAGTACCAAAATTCTCCTAAATTCAAAAATAAACTTTTTTCTTATAATAATATAGAACAAATTCTTAATTTCAATTACTAAATGCTTAGTTTGTTTCCGATATTTAGTAGACGTGTAATGTAATTTTAGTTAATAAATATCATAATAAATTTAAAGCTAAGTAATAGTTACCATGATTTATTTCAAACCGTGTAAAAGCTATATGAAACCTGTAGACAGTTAATACTCAATATAATAGTTATTGAATATTATATATGTGGGGGGTGAATGTTTAAAAATACAACAAAACTTTGGACAAATTACATATTTTACATTGAACAAATTGGTAGAGGACGGCGTTTCATGAACTCGGGGAGTCTCTCTTGTATTGTACCACGGGGGAGGGGGGTTGATAAAATAGGTTTGGAAAAGGATCGCTGTTTTAAATGGTTCCTGGGCTTATTTTCTATGCAATTCCAGACACCGATTTATGGTTTGTTTTGCGAATGAAATTTTTCGTCGCACAAAGAACATTTTTAATGGTTTGAGCGATACTGACAATGAAGACGTACCAAATTAATGGACGTAATTACAAATCTTGATCCCTCAGATATTTTTATCGCATTGTCTATTTTTTATCCAAAATGTTTTATATTATTTAATACCACTAAATACAAAATGTATTTCTAAATAATGACTTGACTATTGTAAAATTTCATTTAAATCGTAAAATAAATACAGATGTATTGAAATGATTTGAAATGTGTGTACTAGAACGTTTATCACAAGTTGTGAAGAAAACGTAGGATTTTTTTAACCGAGTTAAGTAGTTGAATCTGTTTATATTTATCATCGATTTAGATATTTAATTTCGTCTTCACATAATAAATTAGCATCGTTTGTGGAAAACCCTTAAATATTTTTGGAAAGTTGTCATAACAACTTACACAGTAAATAAACGATTATATAATAAATAACGAGTAATGTTTAATAATTCGACGTTTTTTGAAGCCTTTCCTGTGCTGAATCTAGTTTTTCGCACAATGTTTTGTCACGTGAGACATTATCAGATATTACATACAAAACCTACTGAAGACGAAACGGAATGTAAAAACTAAATGAGCATAAAATCTATCAAAAAAGGTCGAATTGTTTCATGATCAGTTGAATAAATCAATATTACATCATATTACTTCCACATTAGTTCTATAGAAGTTTTTTTGACAAGAATTATAAATTTTCTATAACTGCTTGGCAAACGTGCAGTTTGAAATAACGGTTAAACACCATTAAGGAAATTATGGATTAAGTATAATAGTTTTTTGTTATTTTTGTTATACTTGTGCTGAAATTAATATTTTATGATAATCTGTAATATCGAAAGATAAAAGTGTAGGTAATTAAAGTTTTGCTGATTATTGAAGCACTTATGTATTGACACATATGACGAATCACTTTGAGGAACTTCACATTTAGTAAAGAAAAACGAAAGTCTTATTACTTTTGGAAGTTTCAACTATAACATCCGACACGCTCATATTCAACAGCTTCCACCATCATCGCCTCCTGTTGAAGCTCGTTCGCTTGTTACTCCCTAGGGCACGGATTTCAGAAGTAACGGCGCTTTGGCACCCACCATCTCATTTGAATTTCATTGCTATTCCCTCGATGACCAAGTAAACACAATACGGTTTCCCGTAAAAGTGGTTACAAATGTCAAAAGTTATATGAATGGGGCATTTTGTACGCATGTTGTAATACGATAACATTATTTCTTGTACGCTTCAAAAATCTGTGAATCCAAATTAAATAACAAAAAAAAATTTTAATTGGAATAATTTTGAAGAAATATAACTGTGTTTAATTATAGATATAATAAATATTTTTCTTTTTTTATAACTATTCTTATTTTATTACATTAGGATTTAGAAACAATAGTTCTAAAAATCTACTACCAAGTTTCTGTTAACTAAAGAAATCACTAAGAATTTAAGAATTCGAGAAACCTCAGAAAATATATTTTTTGACTTAAGATAAAAAAAAACTAGATGGAAGTTACAGTATGCGTCAATAATAATACGTGGGGAAACGCAGTCATTTTGTAAAAATTTCAAAATGTAAAGAGACGTTGCCAAATACTAAATTTTTATTCTTTTTAGGAGTCTGTCACTTTTTGTGGTGAACTGTGATACTGATTGGATAACTCGAGTTCAAATCCCGGTGAGGACATGGTAATTTAAACCGTTCAGGTTTACTCCCTGCCCCACTCCGCTAGCTGTAAAATGAACTGGAATTGTCCTTAAGTCAAAGCGTGTGAGGGTGGTTACATAATACATCCTTCGAGCAAAGGAAAAGAAATGATTGAGCAACAAATATGGAAACTACTCTCCGTGAATCTCAAGTATATTAGAGTTAAAGTCTAGAATTGTACTCCAGGTTTTATTACATTTGTGATGAAATTTCACCTTTTGATGAAAAAGCTAGTCAATTATGAATATTGCATGTCTAGTTTGCTTGGTATCGCACTCCTAAATGAATGCCTTTTCTTGTAGTATTTGTAGGCATAAGATATTTTTTAAAGCAAAATACACATCTTCATAATTGATCAGCTTCTACAAGTGTGAAATCTTCATTAAAAATTAAATAATACCTGGAGACCCTAACTCTAATACACTTGAGATTAGGAGACACTTTATATATATATATATATATATATATATATATATATATATATATATATATATATATATATATATNAATTCCACTTTATTTGTTAAATAAAAGATAAACTTATACATTTTTGAAATGGTATCAGTGGAAATTATCTAATGCCCTTAGTATTGTGTGTACACACCTCGGAAATTCAAGTTCCTTCTGGTCCGTACAATGTTGTTTTGGTGAATTCTCTTTCAAGTAATCTGACCTTTGTATTTAATAATGAATTTGTTCTTCCGCGTACAACTCTCGACCCATTGTTGTGCTCTATGGATTTGGTCACAGTTGACAAAGCACTCGAGTCGCCAGAAGGGCAAGCTCGCTCTAAGATCTTATTAATTGATTTCCTTTTCTTTCGCTTACGTTCATGTAGTGAAACTTAAGATACAAAACATTGGAAGGAAACACAATGTTCGTATGAGTACGAAAAATACAGTTCTTAGATGACTTCATTTTGTCCGCTTTAATGAAACACGTCTTTAACAAATATCTTTTAGAGGAGAGTTATGGAGTTGGGTAATCATGTATGTCAGTCAAAAGTGATTTTTATACATCAAGTAAAAATTATCCTTCAACATAGATTGATTTGAAACAAATTTGTACATAAATACTGTATTACTTTTCGAAAAGAGAAAGTCCTGGTTCGTGGTTATTTCTTACTTACATTGGTTTAAAAAAATATTTATATTAGGCTGGATTTGTGTACGCATAATATATTGTTAATTAATAAGTCATTGATTGATCGTATCTTTCATAATGATCTCAACATAGCAGTTATTTATCTATTACAAAAAAAAAAAGTTTTGAAGAAGATACGACACTGGCATTTACCTAAATAAATTCTTCTAATAATCGTTTATGAGACTATATTATTTTTATTTTGGTTCAGTAAAATACCAATATATAAGTAATAACAAAGGACAATTTAACTACAAAATCTGATATTTTTACTCAAACTCTGGTCCGTTTATATATAAACCATAAAAGAAATCATACTTTAAGGGATCTATACCAGAGAATTTCAAATACAGAGGAAAAGAAGCATCTTTGAAAGAGTCTTTAAGTTTGTGTCTTTCACAGCTCCAACTTCCTCAACGTTTTATTGACATAAGTTTCAAAAGAAAAGTTTTAAAAATCGATACCAAGAATGCATCGGGATGTTGCAACAGTTTCATGCACTTCGTAAAGTATCTACAAACAAATTCTTAATTTAGAGGATTACAAATACAAAAACAAGGAAAATTGTAACTTATTTACTTAGGATTTTTTAAAATTAATTTGAAATGTAGGAAATTTTGTATATTATAACAAGTCTTTTGCTATCAAAGAAATTCTCATGTTATTTACGTTTTGTACACCTTTGAGTATCTTAGTGACTTTAGCAATAATAACATTCTTGCCCAACCGAAGCTACAACTTGTGCGCGCTGAGCATTTCTCACGTTCTGAGAGATGCAGTGTTACGGAGTTGCGACGTTTCTGAGGTGGTCTCTTTCAGCTGAGAGAAGTAGCTCTGGAGACTCTTCAAAGTACGAGTGAGCTGTTACTTTCATACTCTAAACACCTGACCATTTGGAGGAGACTCTGAAGAGTAGGTTTCGTGACGTAATACGCAAGAGAAAGCATAAGATAGTTCTACGTTCTCAATAGCACGATACTATTTATCATGCTTTGATAATGTTGCTAAAGCTCCACAATTACCAAGTACTATTTCTCAAAAGAATATTAATCGGGACACATGTGTTTCGTGTTTCGTCATTCTAATTAACAAATATGTTTCGTCATTCCAATTAGAATTGTCATAATTTTAACAAAATTAGCAATTAACTGGAAAATATAGTGAAGCATTTTAACACACTTAAATACATAAGAGTAAAAAATAGCTTCCTAAAATTAAATATAGTGTTTCTATGTTGTTTTTTTACGAAGAGATATCGTCGTAAAGAACAAATAACTATCGGAAAAGTCAAATGAAGAAACAGATAAATTCATACTTACTAGTACTCATCCTCTCATTTCTTAAAATTTCTTTCAAAGTTAATTCTCAGAAAAAGAGAAATACTTTTGTAATAAATTGGCGTATCGGCGAAATAATTATCATCCTCATCCAGTGCTTTACCTTATTATGAATACAAAGCAAGACCTATAATTTTCAAAAAAAAAAAAAAAATTCAGATTGCTTTATCTACTTGTTCATACTGGTGAGAAAATTCTACCTAAGAGTCGAGATACCAATAAACACAATCTGAGAGAATTAATACGTCAAATTGCATTAGCACTAACTACGATATAAAGAATATGCGAATGCGAAGCTGGGATGCGCATACCACAACCTTCATATTTAGTTTTCATTCATTAAGCAGGTACAATCTAACGAAAAACTCTTGATATTTATAGGCAAATGAACGTCTTCGGCGGAAAGACAAACTTTTCAATAATCGCAATGACAAATTTTATATTTAATTCACTGGTCAGGTACCGATCCACGCAATCTTTTGAGAAAATTGCTTACAGCTACTATAAAGTATAGTTTTTTGCACCGTCAATATTACCTGAGAGAGAGAAAATAACTCGAAAATTACTTTGAAGATGTAAGGCGGACATTGTCTCATTGCAAGGCAGGAAATTCAACCTCTTCACAAGTATTTATGTATTTAAATAAATAATAAATTTATTGTCAAAAAACAGTACAAACTGCGTATGACCACGTGGAGGGAAAAAAACTAATTTACTCTCCGGAAGCAAGCAAGGGACCATCCCATCAATTCCGATCAAGGGCCCTAAGGCAGAGGCGGATTCAAAAATTTCAGCAAAAGTTCCTAGATAAGATAAAAAGTTGGCTGCGAGTTATAATACTAATAGAATGTCAATATGTTTGTAATTTTAAGCAAAAAATTACATGTACAAGTTATTATCGAACTATAGATTATTCTGAGTATAGTGTTTAAAAATCATAAGAATTGAAATAACACTAAATTCACGATTTATTGTTACAATAAACACGCCCCTAGACAAAGCCTAGAGAACCTGTATGATAAATCCGCCTCTACCAGAAGGAAAACCGGAGAAAAACCCGGGCCAGGATTTAAATCAACTTTGTAAATAAGAAATATACGTGAAATTTATCTATATATCCTTTATATTTTGTTCAGATACCAGTAAAATGTTAAGTATTTTTTCTTCTTTCTTTGAAAATAATTGTTCTAATCTCTGCTAAAGATTAAAAAACAATTTTTGCTTCAAACGACATTCGTAGTTTTCCAAATGAATCAAGTGATTTCATGCGACACGACGGGCTTTCTTTTGCTGGCAGAGACTGTTTCTTCCGGCATCTTGGTAGTTTATTACCCCTCCATTATTCTCGCGAGGACATCCCCACCACCTCCTCATCTCCTGTGCTGACGAGCCAACGCTTCTGTTTGCACAATTAACGCTGAAATTTACATTCTAAATGAGCTTGGATCAGCCATCGTTTGTTTTCATTTACCTTTTAAGTGATTAATTTTCGTTTTCGACCTACCCTGCGTGCCGAGAGGTGCATCACGGCGACTTCCAAAGAGTGGGCGCAATGGCGTACTCCATTAGGGGAGACTAATACACCTGCTTTGATGTGCTCATTATGGCATGACCCTATACATGCATGCGTGTTTTTATTGAATAAAATATAGTACATGAATTTATTCTATCGTTTTAAAAACGATTTTAATTTTAAGATATAACCATTAAGAGATTTAATTGTTGAAATTGAGTCTTGTAAATGATAATTCCATATTATAAATGACAATGTTGAATGTTGGTCTCTAGAACAGTATCTCTGTCATTTATTTCTGTAAGCATGAAAATTTTTCGCAAACATAGTCAGTAAAGTGTTGAAAATATTTACAGTTTTCAGTATTATAGATTACTATAAATTAGGAAAATAAAAGAATAATTGGAAAAAAATCACCACTAGAACATTTATAGCGAATCATACTGTCGAGATTTTGTCGGTGGAATATAATATTGTAAAGTGCGTTCAGTGTTTAGTAAATAAAATTACAATTACATTAGAACCATCGAATAAAATATATTTTCCATAACTTTCTAGCTCAAAAGAGAAAAAATATTATAAATAACGTATGAAGATCGTTTGTTACTATGTAAATATTTCAGGGAATAGGAAGATTCTGCACGTTTCATATCGTTTCACATTTTTTAGTCAACCCATAAAAATATTGTGAATTTACGCCAAGCATTGCAACTTGAAGTGACGTGTAGTTTTCATATAATGAGATTTTGAGTGTTAAGAGGGTAAAAGAGGACTGTTCAATCTGTCATGGGGAGTACTATTTTACACTCACCGAACAAGGATTAAAATCAATTTGTGAAATATATTTTACAATTTTTTAATAACGTGTGAATACATATTTACTTCGAAAAACATTTTAGATAAACTAGAAAATTATAAATTTCTTAATTTGTACCGGAAACTTCAATAAGAAAACATTTAATTTCCTATGATTACGACTACAACTCTTTGGAAATAATGACGTCCCTTCGTGAAATGTTTGATAAATGTTACGAAGAGTGTACGCTTTAATGTAAACGGGGTTCCCGAGAGAGGACCTCATTGATAGCTACCCACACTTTCCGATTATTTATTTACATACATGAATTTTGATGTTCTGTGATACCTCAGAGTATACTGCTTTGATGTGAAACTATATAAAAAGATAATGTTTTTCTATAGATAGTCTAGGTTTCATATTATTCTCATGATTATTTCATATTTATTAATACCATGTTACAAATATGTTTGTCGTACTACTAAAAATAAAAATATGCAAAATAACGTTACAAATTGAAATCAAAATCTTTCAAATAAATTTGATTTGCGTGTACAGGGATCAAACTGTTCAGGCTACAATCATTATAAAACATCTATCTAATTTTTTAATCTTTTGCCGGTAAACACATAAATAATTTGTTAATGAAGTAAAGGAAAGTTTTTCTATTTAAATTCCAGGGTTTAGACTTACATTTCTGGGAAAATTTCCCATGAGAAAATTCATTAGAATATTTTCAAAGAGATAGAAAGAAAAATTTATAAATAAATATTTTGTTAAAAAGCAAAATGTTGCTGGAAAATATCACATCACATCCTAAGAGCTACTTTTTACTGGGATTGAGTACATATTTTTAGAAATATCAGTCAAAGGAATTATTTTGATCGAGTTTATTCAACCCTTACCTATTTGACGTTCAAATGACCATGTATTGTCATTATTATTATTGTAAAATTTGTTCTTGTGAACCTTGTTACGAAAGTTTATTTTAGTATGAATTATTTAAAACGTTTAATGTGTAAAGTATTCCAATTTCTGGCGAGTAATCAGAGCATTTCTATGCGTACCATTCAAAGCAGGTTTCGAACTTGTGAGACTATCTTCAAGGCGTAATTATCAGCTGTCTCTGCTTTAATTAAAACTAAATTTCTCTTCGTAGTTGCTCATACATTCCAGTTTTGCACATGACAAAAGTGGTATGCTTCTAATGTGTGACTATAGGATTGTGAATTAGCGAGTCAACAGCTGGTGTAGGAGTTTCTCCCGCTCCCTTGTGAAGGAAGTAGTATCAACGAGATCTTCTGTTCGTAAACTACCGTGGAAAGAAAAAAGTGGACTCGAATTTGAAGTCAAATGACTCGAAAACGTTTTTCCGATCACGATGGATTACCGATCATTTGGAATTGAAGCTCTTTTACTTCTTCATATATGTCGCGTATGGGAAGTCTTGTGATCGTCAAACTTTTCGGTCATTTAATTTGGTGAAACTATGTTCTGGATGACTGTCTTTGAAAAACGTTTCACATTTCTGTCACATTTCGTCTTTGGAGTAATATGTACATATTTTCCAAAACTTCAAGTCACTATAATGTAGGTGGTGTTTCATAAGTTCATTTCGGATATTCTGAAAAACGACTTTAAGCTTTTATTTTAAACGTTTTAAAATACAATTCAAGTTACCTTTATGACTTCTTCGTATGTCTTTAAGAGAGGGGAAATATTTCCGCACCACCCACCGTCTCTGCCGTTCCCCTCCAGTTCGCAATCCAGCGATGTGTGCCTCGCGCGCACGTTATGCTGGACGAGCGTGTGGATGAACGCGTGTACTGATGCTTGCGGAGGGAGATACGCTCGCGGGTCTATACGATGCAGTGTTGGAGACGTGGGCGTTAACAACAATCGGCATGTTGCCGAGGTGGTGTCGCTCGGGGGTAGAGGAGTGGTGTTAGGTAATGGCCTGCGGCTCATTAGCTGTTCGTCGAGTGACGGCGGTGGTGGGAGTGGCGACCCAGTCACTGTGTGACAAACTGTCTCCCGCACGATCACTCATGAAGCTCTTCAAGTCCTCGAGTCTATGTTACAATAGCGTCATTGTTTTGTTTCTCTAAACATCTATGTTTGTCATCCCCAAAATAATACAGAGCAAATTTGTTACATTACTCGGAACATCATCGATTGAAATTAACATAATCTGCATTTATTGTCCGTGATCTGTATCAATAGCGAGCCATGTTCCTACGTTGTCTTATTACACGCAAGGATAAAAATCAAACTACATTAGAAGAGTCCGTATCATCAAAAATTATTAACATAACCTTACGTCGTTTTTGCTTCAATGATTTAATAAGTAACGGATTAATTGAGAGAAGTTTAAAAACTTTTGGCATAGAAAGATAACGTAGAATATTTTACATAAATTCACTCATTCTATGTTGGGCATAGTTACTACGCTATTACTGTAAAGAGTTACAGAAATAAGTATAAATATTAGACTAAAAAATTGACGATAGTTTTTGTCCTTTTGACACCACTTTTTCTTCAAAAGTGAATTACGAAAGTTACAGTATATATCAATTATGTAATCTCAAGGGAATTTTCAAATCATAACTACCCTTCTGGCATTTTGTATATTTCCAATTAAAACTTGTAATAAAACAGTAGTAAACTACTTAATATTCTAATATGAAGGAACAACACTTCATTACAATGCTATGAAGGGTAATATAAGCCCATTATACAATGGTCTATGGTACTTCTTTAATGTTTTAGAAGTCTTCAATCCTTTGGATAATCTGAAAGATATTGACCAAATCTTTTCTGAGTTTACGTTTTCGGTCCTTGATACGGTGACAATTTAAATTAAATTATAGCTAATAATTGATTTTTAGCAATCTTCAACACATGGAATCTATTATCTGACCAATTTTCTTAAGATCCATAGAATTGAGTGACTAGGTATTAGTTCAACAGTCCAAATACTACCAGCAGTAGGGAGCGTGGTCTTATTGAATCACAGGGACTTGAGGTAGCTAAATGATCGACACATCATTGTTTCCTGCACTTAATTGCCACCCTTTATGATCAGTGTCTTTACTCAGATGGACTCGATGCAGCAGTGGGTCTCGGGGATGAAGTTCATCTTCTCCCCCAGACGAGACGCGTTTGACGTCCCGTCCCGACGCGTCGTTGCGACGGCGATGGATGTGTGTGATCACTCACCGCCACAGTAGCACGCGACACGATTTGTGAGCGTCGCTCTCCGAAGCCATTCTCTCCGTCCACAAACACATCGAGTCTCTGTCACATATGACCTTAAAGTGTTCCTTATTCCAAGCACAATGAGCAAGCCATCAGATACCAAGAGTTGCTACATATTGATCACTTTACAAGAAATATATGCATTGATTATGTAGGCTCACGTAACATATTAGATGTGTATGTATTTCTCGTTTTGGCCAACTAAGGACCACGATGATGAGTGCAAGTAATGTCCAACTCTACGAGAGACATCGTGAAACGTTTTGGTGAGAAGACGATAATCTAGAAGAGATGGAATCTAAATTGCCGTATCCAACTGCGGTGCCATAGTTTGAACTGAGAAATAGAAAAGGAAAGCAACAAATTTTTCTGGATCGAACCCGGGATATCCCCGTTGCAAGCGAGCGCGCTAGCCTTGAGTTATCAAAGAGAATATCACATTTAGTCAGTACTCAGCTGAGCGCTCGCGACTAATTCCGCGAGTTTTTTGTTCTTTTTCTTTTTTTTCAGATTTTACAAATATATTTTTCTTAAATTGCTATTGATTTCTGGCACAAATGTTATTAATGTTGGTGCTTTGGTGTAGTGTTGTTATTTACGTACATAATAAAACCATGTTTGATATTGAACCACGCTAAAACTTCGGGATAATTTAAATGAAATTTACATGGCTGCATTCCTTAGGTTTGCAAGTAAAATACACGGCAAGTTTTATTTTGATTTAACATTAGAGATTGGAGTAAGAAACTAAATTTGGAAGAACAGTTTCATGACAAGTACAGAAACATGAGGCTGTTTTTCATTGGGTAAAGTCTATACGAGGAAGATTATTTTTCTTTAGAAGACTTGGGTTGAAGAATTATCCAAAGAACATCTACAAGCAAGAGATTATATTTTAATATCAGAAGACTGTATGTTGATGTTTAATAATTTGCGTTAGGAGAGAGAAAAAGGCAAAACAATGTCCATCAGTCGTTCATTGGAAATGGTTCATTTCTCTAATTGCAAGACATAAATCAATAGGGGTGAGATTAAAACATTTTATTGGGGGTGGCATGGCATTGAATAATCAATATCATAATTCGTACTTGTGAACTTGTCGAAGTTCTATACAGCAACACATGTCATATAACATCTATAATTTACACTCTTGTCATTTTATGCTCTTAAACGTATTGACAAAACATGTTTCTCAGAGTGTGCACACAAACCATAAACAAAGAAAAAAACACTAATAACCACCTTCTTCTATTTATAAAAAATGCTATATTTATTTACAATTCGAACGTTAATAGCATTTCTAATTAAATTTATCCATAAAGTTTTGGGCATCTTCATTTCCTTCTAAAGTTAACAGCTCAGGGATACAAATTCAAACGTAAAACTTAGTGCATCTAGAGTTCTGTAACAAGCAAATTAAATACTGAACGTTGATAATATACTATTGTATTCATAGGGGCACTTTTATTAACAAAAATAATCCTTCTTCGTTTAATGTTTTTAGTATTAATATGTTCAATTCCGTAAATTAATTTCAATTCTGCATTCAAATATTCCATCAATAGCCCATTTTCATTTGTTTAGATACAATTTTAATTATTCGGAGAGAAAAAAGAACTCGGCACAGAAAACAATGGAATGAAACCCTCTCAATGAATGATTCGAAGTTTCGATGAAAACATTTACAATTTGCCTTTTTTTTAGAAGATACCTTTGTCACTTAATTTAACATCCATTTCACATATTATGTGTTAAATTGAAAATATTCTGGGCAACTTTATTAATTTTATAAGATTAACTCTATTATCTTATTATTAAAGTGGTTTTAATAATAATAATTATTATTATTATTATTAATAATTATAATTAATAATAATAATTATTATTATTATTGTTAAAAGCACTTTGAGTGGGTTGTTGAAAATAAATGAAAGCGCCAAATGTTTTCGTGGTACCCATTGCACAGCCTATTCTCAGGTTTCGCGATGAAACATCAATCTGTTCTCGAATTATTGGATACAAAACCTAACACGCTTCCATGCATTTGACACCTGATATCATAGCAACCCTTTAAAGTGGGTGAATCCCACCTCATCCCAGAAAAAATTATTACAAATCACTGCTCACAAAATAGCTGTGAAGCAACCAATACAGTTGGCTGGAATCTCTTCCAAATCGGCTCAGTCAATTATCAAGAGGTTTCCACGCAATACTCTAAATTAATGTGAAGATCAAATATACAAAAATACATAAGAAAAAAATTTGAATCTATTGTTTTAAAAAGAAATTGAATTTCCGATGTACCGGAAGTGGCGGTAAATTGTAAATAAAAGGTTATTGCTGAAAAATACTAACAAATAACGCAAATTCTAATATAAGTATTATGTTAATTATACCAGTATCACGAGATAATGGTCTAGATACTTGCCCTGTATTGAACTTTTAGTACCAATTTTTGTTTGTTGGGAGAAGGGATTCTCTCCCCAGATTATAAAATAGAAAGAAATAATTAAAAATAATTACTGTCGGTAGACACCATCACTTCATGAAGAGCATTTTAGTTGACAATAGAAAAGAATATTTCTAAAATTAAAAAATTATATTTTACTCACGGATAGTCATATAAATAAAATTTATTTCCTGCAATTTTTTCTGAAAACCATTTTTTTTTCAATTTTTCTGTGTTCTTAGCACATTAACTCACAAATCAGTGATTATGAGAAATACTATGCAGATACATTTAAAATTCGAGTATTACCATAAATATGTACTTTCAAATGTACAATCAGTTTAAATTATGCGATTGAATTTTTACCTTCTTAAATTATTATTTTTTAGTTATATATAATTAAATTATTAGTTAACTCTTGTCCGAATAAGAGTTCACTGATTTTTTGTTAGTTTATATACATGTGCAACAGACTGTCTTCCGGTCCTATTCAACCTATGCAAAATGAGTACATCGGTGATCAAAGTGACCGAGAGCGTTCACATTATCCCTTTTTGGTGGATAGTCCTAGTCATTCCGATGTAAACTCGCGCAATTCAAGCTCTATCTCATGCGAACTTCAGGGTATGCCAAGGGATCGCTAAGGCTCTAAGACCCCTTTGTACCGATATAATAAATAAGATATTAGAGTATAATAGCGTAATGAACTGATATCCTCTTGTGTTTACATAACCTTATTTAGAAATTTATTAAAGGTACTCGATGAGGGTACCTGCAGAGCCCATTTTCCCACATTCACCTGCGGTGGGGAGTTCACCCCTTCTTTCCGGAAACGTTTGAGGGGTCGAGGGGTCTCGTCAACAAATCATCAACGCTTTTACACCATCATATGAGGAAAGTTTCGTTTTTTTGCGAAAAAGATTTTTTTTTTTAAGTTTTGTAATTCTTTCGTCGAATTTTATTTCGAATTATGGAAGGTACAAATATTGGACAAAGAAAAATCAATCGCTAAATCATGCATCATACCGACGTTCTGGAGATAAATTGTTATGGATCAAATTCTGAATGATATGAAAGGTCCTGTTATATTTGTATAGATACATTTTACTATTAAAGAAGTAGAAGTATTCTATTATTTGAGGATAATTAATACATACAAATCCGTGTGACCAAATGTATTTCGAATGAAAATCACATACGCACTATGTCTTGCTAGATACCAAATAATATTTCTTTTTCATTTTTGTCTATATGGCTACTTTGACTTCAACTTTGTCATTTCAAGGTTTCTTCGTTACTGTTTCCTCTGTTTCTCTCTTTTTGCCATTGGGCAACGCCGTTTAACCGTCATTATTCACGTTTTTCCGTCCCAGCCTCGAGAAGGCAGGCGCAGATCTACTGACTTCCTTTCATCTGTTTTGTTTTCTAAGAGATACTAACTAATATGGTTACTTTGTACTCTTCAAGGTTTTATTGATTTGTCTCTTTTTATTGATCGATTATTTAGGGAATGGTAGACATAGTGAATAGAAGATTCTGAACGCTAATCTCTTCTTTTTCTTCGGAAGGTCTGGTCTTTTTTCATTCACTCAATGGTAATCTAAACATTCAAGTTATCTATTCTTTGGAATTCTTGAAAAGTGTATTTTCTAATGTTTAGAAAAGAACTAAAATGATCTTATTCGGCAATGAGAACTTAGAGCATATTTTCATCCCAAAATACCTCTATACTGCGTATTTCATGCAAAACTTGTGAGTTGTCCACGAGAAGAACTCTAGAAATATACCTACCTACATGCATACGCCTAATTAGTGCTTGTTTAATAATATAGGATAAGTATCCTTGATGTGTGACAGCTCTTTATAATTGTGAACATCTCATTACGAATGTGGAAGTTGCGCAATGGCGTTGTTCCACATAGGTCTCTTTTCTGTATCATTCACTTCAGTATGTTTTCAGGAAAGCCGCAGTAGGTGCGAAAGGGAGAATGAAGAAATGAATGAGTGATCCAGAGCTGATAAAATGTAGGAGAAACAAAAGAAAGATGAGAAAAACAAACACAGACCTCTTTTGATCGTCATGACAACGATATTATCTTTTCTTTGGGGTACGCACAAACAGGCTCACGTAGGTTTACTCGTAACACATCGAAGTTATGTATGGTAGCAGTTATGAATTTGTGTTTTAGAACTCGTTGAATTTATTCAGTTGATTTTTTTGTTAATTAAGAAAATGGTTGAGTATTACTTTTTCAGTGACGAAATGTTCTCTAAGCCTATTTCTTCCCGAAAACATTTCCAAACCTTCTCTTAAAAGCTTGAAACGATTATTGAATAACATAATTGCTTGAGAATGTACTCAAATGCAGTGATTGAAAAAATAACTCTTGAATAGGATATTCCTCAGAATTAAATAAATATAAATATATTTTACGATTTTTTTTAAATATTTAATTTCAATACGTCGTACCTGGAATTCACATTTTTCAGTTTGTATTTAAAGAATAAAATACAAAATGCTATTCATCTAATTTTTTGATCTATTTTAAACATAAAAGTATTAAGTGAGCTTATTAGTATTGCCTTTGTTTGTCCCTTTGTTACATATTTTAAACTAATCCACATCACGATATTCCAACGAATTGTATTTGATATTTTATACTTCTCGCTAATTGCGTGTATTTGAATTAGCATAATTGAAGTTTGTTCATTTGCATTAACAGTGTTAAAGAGAACATGCAGCAAATTAAGTGGATGGAATACAGAATCTATTGTACGAGTTCTGTTACCTATATCTCTTCTCAAAATAACGAAGTTTTATTTTTTCATCAAAGGAAAGAATATAACGTACACGATGATAAAAAGTAAATAAAAAATAAATCTCCTTGGCAAAGGAACTAACTCTACTGACGAAAGGAAGAGACTATTTCATCAAATGGATCAAAAGCAATGGTGAATTTAACATTTCTGCTTTTGATGGCAAAAACATGAAAGGGATATCTTAAATAAGAACAAAAATAATTGTTATATCTACAGAATATACTATTTTTAGTTTTTGAAAGTTACCTACTGTTATCAACGTAATAATCCGAAAAAGTATTAATAAAACGTTAAAATTTAAATCACTTTAACATCGAGTTTAATAATAACAACAGTATTAATGACACTGCCACTCCACATACTGCCACTTCCAGGCCTATATAGAAATCCTTGTATAGAAATCCGCATGGACCCAAAGAAAAATCGGACAAAAAACCAGCGTCGGGAAGGGTCAACTCCGGATGGGATTCGGCAACTTCCCACTATCCATTTTTATACTCCAAAATTTATATACAAATTTTTATTCTCCACTTTATGAACAAAAAATGAAAAACGGAAGATCTAATCCATTTTTATACTCCTATTATTGATTATTCCGCTATGAAACAAGTACTTCCGAGATTTATGTATTAAGAAAATGAATACATATCCTCCATTCTTGGAGATGCCGACTACCTACATGCAATACATATATTACTTCCGTATGTTACCCTGCATTTGAAGAAAAACGGTAACTTTGATAATGAGAAGACCTGATATCAGACATCGATTACATGAAGTTTAATGCATCGCCCGATCAAATGCAAGAGGTGTCCTCGTGTGTTAATTGAGAGATTGCTATTTACTTCCTTAGACATAGTGATTAAAAATTGCAGCTCTCTACGTGTCTTTGTTTGTTTCACGTACGGGAAAGTATCCCGGGTTCTTCTGGCTTTTTATAATTACTGTTGAACTTGTATGTACTTCGTTTCTAACACAGTTGTTGGAAACCTTCGTAAGATCTCAATTATTGGCATCTTTAGTTATCTTTCTATCTCCTCGGCGATTCCTCTATTATTCCTCTTTTGTTTCATCGTAGAGGTGAACCCTAAGTCTTTTATCACACATTTTCGGATACAATCTGTACAAATAACACAACGGTAATTGCACCTTTTTCGACCAATCATTTTGTGAAAGTCCTCGTGTAAAAACGAGCATAGGCGACACCAAGGAAGGCTGTGGTTTGTGCTGTGTTTGTGAAGATATCAAAAAAATAATATTTATTTGTGATTTGCTATTGATAATAAACTCTAATTTTTGATAGACATTCACTGATATCCCATTCATCAAATTTCATAATATTGTGTGAAACATACGGGATAGATCATACAAAAACTCCATTGGCGCTGGGTCAATTCAGCTTATACTGGGTTCATAAGAGCAGTGGAATACGCACTTGTGTGTAGGGCGAAATAGATTGTCCGGGATAGATTGGCAGGCTACTCACATTTTTCACCTCGGATAACTGAAGTGATAACGGAGACATGTGTTACTATAAAAAGAGAAGCTTAAATTTATCTTATGAATTTTCGATATATTCTAATATTTTGGAGAAATAAAAAAAATGATATAAATAAAGTTTCAATGAGCATATCTTTCCAGACAAAATAACTTGATAATAACTTTGAAAGTATTTTGATGGACAGCGAGGAAGCTACAAGTGCAACTTGGTGTCTCTAGAGTGTCAACGTCAGAATATGCGAAGCGGCGTCGTGGCGCCTACAGAATTTCCCCAGAGGAGGCAACAGACACCTCCCGTCGTCACCGCGTCATGCCGCGCGTGTCGCGCACTAATCGTGTGTTGTCGACGCACCCGTGCCTTTATGGCTTATAAAAGATATTACCTCTTGGGTGCTGTGTGTAGCAACGTGGCCGGACTGACGCCTGCCGCCGGCGACTGTGGTGATTGCAACGGAGTGACTACGCGAGTGATTGAGAGAGAGATATAACTTGGGTGACCACTAGGGGAACGAGGGTGTCCTAGAACGAGTTTATCGTTGTTACGACTCGCCCGACAGTCTTTATAGTTTGTTCGTCCATTACGATCACTTCATGACGAGACATTTTCAGGCCTATTACGACACGTGTATGGGATAAAGCACACCCACTATAAACTCTGAAGCAAGCAATAATACGAATATATGAAATACATTTCTGGATTTTTTCTTGAGAACGACTCAAACGATTTTAATGTTATTACAAAAGTAATATTTGGAGATGAAAAAGTGCTAATATTTTCTAGTAGTTTTTAATATTATCAAAGGGTATCCCAGCATAACGCATCCAAAAGTGTTCCCCAAGCCGAATGACTTGATTCCTTCATTTCAATATAGATACCCATAAAATACTACTCATTACATTTTTAACCGCCCACCCGTTTTACTGTGGTTTTTTTAAATTCGAAATATAATTTAGAAGTCGTTACAAAAATGCCACATTTTTTTAAATCGTTTTTTAAATTGTTCTTATATTCTAACTGCATTAGACTGAATGTGTTTCAATTCACAAAAATGGTGTTAATATTCGTTTATATTGATAATTATATTGATAAAACAATGATAATACGATAAAAAGTAATGTCCACAAAATTCATCATAAAAATGAGTTTTTCGAAATTGTGAAGGTGATCCTCATCTTGTAGACACTTAAAATTTTGGAAACATTTAGAATAGCAATAGAATAATATGTGTCATACACCAGCCCTGCACCTCAAAAATTCCCGGATATACGATATAATTTTTACATTTTTTGGAATTTTTTAATACATTTATGGAGAATTTTTCAGTCAAAAACAGATGACCAACTTGAAAATATTCTCTTGTTAGATCGAAGGATTTTTTTCAATCAAAATGTTAGTTTCCTAATTTTAGCTAATTTTGTTCAAAATTAAGAAGAAGAAAAGAAAAATCCACATTTTTAAGGATAGGAAAAACTGTAAAATGT